>SKCR01047036.1:0-263606 GCA_019454045.1 Zanthoxylum bungeanum | reverse complement strand
CTCGGCCGATTCTCACCGGTCCCTGCACCTGGCCACCTGAGAACTCACTCCATCGAAACCAAAACCGCCATGACAGCCTCCACGCGCCACCATCTGGTGCCTATCAACTCATTTTATTCCGAAAATGGAGGCGCCAGCGCCGCTAACGGCTCTGTATCTTCTTCAAATGCTACTTTCACCGAAGACGAAGGTACTGTTTAAAGAAACTGCATTTTTGAGTGTTTCCTTTTTTATATTTGCTTTCGATTAAATTATGAAAGAAGTTTAGTAAAAATTTTGAAATTCAACTTGTATGCTTATATGATATGCTTTAATATTACTTAGCAACAAATACATGGATACTATAAATCCAATTGTAGTTAGAGCAACCCCAATCTATCGCCATGGCAATGGTGGGGTTTTGGCGCAGGTTAACAGTGTCACGCTAAAATAGCAATAGCACAGTAGCAGGGTTATTTTTTTTTCTTAATTTTTTTTTCAAAAATACAGTAAAAAGCTTTAAAATTATAGATTTAGTGCAAGATTTGAAGCAACGGTTGGAGAGAATGCAAAAGTTGGTGCAAAATTTGCACCAAATATAGAGTTACCATTAGGGATGCTCTTAGTAAATTTTTTTTATTTAAATTGATTTCATGAACTTTGCGAGGGGAAAAGTAATGTGTTGTCAAATGGATACTACTTATATCTTACTAGTTGATATTATGAAATATCAATTCATTTGATGGCTTGATGCAGACAATTTAGGAGGTAGATATCGCCTTCCTCCGCCTGAGATTCAGGAAATTGTGGACGCGCCACCCCTTCCTGTATTGTCATTTTCTCCGCAGAGGGATAAAATATTATTTCTCAAGCGGAGAGCTTTGCCACCATTGGAGGAACTAGCTAAACCAGAGGAAAAGCTGGCTGGTCTTCGTATTGATGGGAAATGCAATTCTAGGAGTCGGATGTCGTTCTACACTGGTATTGGGATACATCTTTTGTTGCCCGATGGTAAACTGGGGCCAGAAGTAGAGGTACAAGGCTTTCCTGATGGTGCCAAGATTAATTTTATCACCTGGTCACAAGATGGGAAACATCTAGCCTTTAGTATTCGATTTGATATGGAGGATAATACTGGCAGTAAGCTTAGAGTTTTTGTTGCTGATGTGGAAACTGGAAAAGCTAAACCATTGTTTCAGTCACCAGATATCTATCTAAATGCAGTTTTTGACAATTTTGTTTGGGTAAATAACTCTACTTTGTTAGTTTGCACCGTCCCTTTATCACGTGGAGATCCACCAAAGAAACCTTTGGTCCCCTTAGGCCCGAAGATCCAATCTAATGAACAGGAAAATGTTATTCAAGTTAGAACCTTCCAGGATTTGCTAAAGGATGAGTACGATGAAGATTTGTTTGACTACTATGCCACCGCACAACTTGTTTTGGTGTCTTTGGATGGAACTATGAAAGAAATTGGGCCTCCAGCTGTATATACATCACTGGACCCATCTCCAGATCAGAAGTATCTTTTGATTAGTTCAATTCACAGGCCATATTCTTTTATAGTACCTTGTGGCAGATTTCCGAAAAAAGTAGAAGTGTGGACAACTGATGGGAAATTTGTCAGAGAACTTTGTGAGTTGCCCCTTGCTGAGGACATTCCCATTGCGTTCAATAGCGTCCGAAAAGGAATGCGATCAATCAATTGGAGAGCAGATAAGCCGTCAACACTATACTGGTATGTATCTGAATGTTCATGAATTTTAGTGACTGTTGATTGTGTAAATTAGCTAATTATCTGCTCCTATTGGGTTTTTTAGGGCAGAGACACAGGATGGAGGTGATGCAAAAGTAGAAGTAAGTCCACGTGATATAATTTACACACAGCCAGCAGAGCCTGTACATGGTGAAGGACCAGAAATCTTACATAAACTTGATCTTCGTTATGGGTATGAAATATGAATGTGGGCTTTTTGTTTCCATTTTAATATGAAGTTTCTCTGCATAATTATCTCCAGATAGATATTTATAGAAATGCGACTCCAGTGAACTTTAACATCATCAGAGCTTCCCTGCATGATATTCATGGTGATGCTACCAAACTTTGTAAAGCAAATTCTGTTTTTAGGACTTTCAAACCTCAAATTTTCCTTGTTAAAGCATAGAAAACTTGGGAGCTGGTCAAACACAAACTAAAATTTGTTTAGGTTCCCATTCTTGTGAATTCAATCATTACATAGTTGAGTGCATTTAAATCACTATATAATCATTAAACTTGCTTTGCCAATCTACCTAAGTTTTAACCAAAACTTTTGCTTTGATGTATGTGATATTGGCGTCATCACAGGGGGATTTCTTGGTGTGATGACTCATTGGCCCTAGTTTATGAGTCTTGGCATAAAACAAGGCGAACAAGAACCTGGGTAATATCTCCTGGATCTAAAGATGTGGATCCACGCATACTGTTTGATCGGTCATCTGAAGATGTGTACTCTGATCCTGGGTCACCCATGATGAGAAGAACATCCACTGGGACTTATGTGATAGCAAAGATTAAAAATGAAAATGATGAAGGCACTTATGTTTTACTTAATGGAATTGGTGCTACACCAGAAGGGAACATCCCCTTTCTTGATTTGTTTGACATGTAAGCTCTTTAAAATCTCTCTCTCTCACTTTTTTCGTAGTGTGTTCTCCTGTATCATAGTTATCTAAACCAAATTCTACCAGAAATACATGCAGCAAAGAACGAATATGGGAGAGCGACAAGGAAAAATATTTCGAGACCACCGTTGCCTTATTGTCTGACCAGACCGAAGGAGACTTGTATCTTAATCAGTTGAAAATACTGACTTCCAAAGAGTCAAAAACCGAAAATACCCAGTATTATATCCAGAGCTGGCCAGATAGGAAATCTTGCCAGATTACCGATTTTCCTCATCCATATCCTCAGTTGGCATTATTGCAGAAAGAGCTGATCAAGTACCAGAGGAAGGATGGGGTTCAACTTACTGCAACATTGTACTTACCCCCAGGTTATGATCCGTTAAAAGATGGCCCTCTTCCATGTCTATTCTGGTCTTACCCTGGAGAATTTAAAAGCAAAGATGCTGCTGGACAAGTTCGTGGTTCTCCTAATGAATTTCCAGGCATAGGTCCTACTTCCGTCCTCCTTTGGCTGACTAGAAGGTACTGCCTTTTGGTTTTCTATTGTATCATCCTATGTTTTTCCTA
The DNA here is from genome assembly GCA_019454045.1 of Zanthoxylum bungeanum. NCBI lineage: Eukaryota > Viridiplantae > Streptophyta > Magnoliopsida > Sapindales > Rutaceae > Zanthoxylum > Zanthoxylum bungeanum. The sequence goes on along the minus strand of SKCR01047036.1, from coordinate 260,393 downwards.
CCGCACAATTTATTTATTTATTTTTTTGCCAGTATATGAAGAAGCTAGATCGAGTTATTATTAAATCCTCATTCTGCAGGTTTGCTATTTTAAGTGGACCGACAACTCCTATTATTGGCGAAGGTGATGAGGAGGCAAATGATAGGTAGGAATCACATACTTGCATATTTGAATAGGGAATAGCTGTCATTCATATGGATGATATGATTGTTTGTAGCATCTAAAGTTTACCATTATTTAACTGGGAAAAATAAGTGTACCCTAGAGGATGGTTGTTTGGTGGGAAAAAAAATCATAATTCATGTGGAATTACAGCCTTCCCCCACGGGTTAACACGTGGAATGCTGTCAAAATGTCAGATACAAAATTATATATCAGTGTTATATGCACTACTTAACCAATTAATTGATTAGGTTTGTGGAACAATTGGTTGCAAGTGCAGAAGCTGCTGTTGAGGAAGTTGTTAGACGTGGAGTAAGCCTTTCGACCCTATGTGTGAATCCTATTGATTTGGTGCTGACTAAAATTTTTTAACCACAACTTTTCTGGTGCTGCGGTTTCTCAGGTGGCTCATCCAAGCAAAATTGCTGTTGGAGGACATTCCTATGGCGCATTTATGACCGGCAACCTCCTTGCACATGCCCCCCATCTTTTCTGTTGCGGAATTGCTCGTTCTGGAGCTTACAACAGAACACTTACACCTTTTGGTTTTCAGGTAGCAACATTACCATCTTTACCAACATACTCTTTCCATTTCTCAGTAGGTTAGTTTCTTACTTTGATATGTGTATGACTTCCTCCACATTAACTGGTGTAGAACGAGGACAGAACTCTTTGGGAAGCTACCAGTACGTATGTAGAGATGAGCCCTTTCATGTCTGCAAATAAAATTAAGAAGCCAATCTTGCTTATCCATGGAGAAGAAGACAATAATCCTGGAACATTAACCATGCAGGTTATTTCAAAGCTTCTTCTTCTTCTTGTTTTTCTGCAACTACAATAGTTGATCAGCTACTTTTGCAATTGCACATGATGCAGTCAGATCGATTTTTCAACGCTCTGAAAGGTCATGGTGCTCTTAGTCGCCTTGTCATTCTTCCCTTTGAGAGTCATGGTTACGCTGCACGTGAGAGCATTATGCATCTTCTCTGGGAAACAGACAGATGGCTGCAGAAATTTTGTGTGTCCAACACTGCTGATGTTAGCGCAGACCTCAAAGTGAGTAAAGATGATGAAAGCAAATGTGCTACAGATTCACAAAACAAAACAGTGGCTGCCAGTGAAGGCCAAGGCTCATAGGCAGATTTTGAGCATGAATGATGGCACACGATTCCAAGGTCATCCTTATGGTAATTTATTTATCCTCACGTCTGTGATAAGTTATAGAGCTTGTTTTGGCTATTCGGTTATATATATTTGTTATGCTAGCATGTAGATTGAATTGGATGATGCTTGTTTGGAGAACTAAAGTTGGAGCAACAACCGTTGGATGTCAGATTGAGCATCAAGTAAACTCAAATGTACTCGAAAAACCATTAGTTATGCAAGAATCATGAATCCCTACCGATTGCATGAGACACAACAATAATACCTGACATTGCTTTTTGAGGTGCTCTTTTTGGGCTACCCTCCTTTTCAATTATAGCAAACTAAACAAAAACAATGCTTTGATTATTACTTCCCTTTGATAGAGGATTGAACACGGGGCACAGGTCGTCCTTTGCTTCTCCAGTTCTGTATAATCATATTTGATTTGTACACCAATTGTGATTTACTTTTGTTGGCCAATATATTTCTGTAGAGACAATAGAATCAATAGTCATATGCTTTTAATCTATTAAGCTCCGTGTCATTCGGCCATGCCTAACTTTTACCACAGCAGAGTCGAGTATTATAGATATAAGCAGTAATTAACTCCAATAATATATAGCAGGTTGGCAAATTAGATCCAGGAGAAAATTATTGCAGTTGTGAGATGGAAATGTTACCGGAAAAAACCCAGAATTCAAAGGACTCTATTCACTATTCTACAATTATTGGAGTAGAAACAAGATAGAATGCGATGACTATTATCATCTGGTGCACAATGTTTTAAAAAATATTAGGCGGTAAGCGTACGATGAGGGAGCATATAACTTTAAGCCTTCTAGGTGGCAGATAAGCTAGGCGGTTTTATTTTTCATTTAAAATATTAGAAAAAATAAATAAATTAGGGGAAAAAACTTACGACCCACTTAAAAGTCTAGGCGGCAGCCTAAATTCACCTTACCCGCTTAGAACCGCTTGACACAACATAACAACCGTTTTTATGCTTAATCGGAACGGCTAGACACCGCTTAACGCCTGGACCAGTGCATGATTGTATTATCAAAATCTCTCAATGCCGTCATGAGAATCCCTCTTAAATCTTCCTGAATTGTCTATAACGTTGAAGTTGCGTGACTCTGCCATCGAGGCTAAACCCTTTAACCAGACTACAAAGTAAACAACCAACTCAATGGCTTTAAGTTTTAATGCATTCGCAATGACATATTTCTTGTTCCAGACATGCAGACTTGTCACACATACACATCATGGGTAACAAATTTATAACAAGAAAGCAAGAACACAAAAATTCTCAAGACATAATGCTTCATGAAGATAATCCAGAGTCTTTACAATAATCATAACCCATAATGAGGTCCCAGTCTCGGTAAAGCAAATTTATTTATCAAAAACCCAAACTAAGTATGATTATTTGAGATGTAAAAGCCAAATAAAAAGAATCCAAAATATCAGAGTACTGTGGAAGCCGTCCACATCATCACAGTGAAAACATACACTTTATTCTTCTGCAACAACACTAATTTCACCTTTCTCTAGCAAGTCATAAAATGCCCTTACTTTCCTTTGCTCATTCCAGTGATGCATCTTCCAAAGACTACCAGCAGCCAAACCAAGTGCAATTCCTATGCATATCTCCTTGACAACGCTTGGTCCTTTCAAGGTGGCATGAGCAATCTTGTGGCCAGCCATTCTTCTAGTTAAATCCCGTGATGCTACATCCAAGAAAGAAAATGATTTTTCCATTAGTAGGCAAAAAGAAACCCCAGGAAACTTTACATATGAATCACCTCAAGACTTAGAAAAACAATATGGCAAGAACATAAATAAGAACTCATTAACCACTAACTCGTTACATACCTGACAGCGAACCCTAAAACTAACAATGCTACTGAAGCAACAGTGTTGAAAAAAAAAAGAAAGAAATAATATGCACTAGTGACAAAACCACTGCCAGCTTGTACCATGCTCAGGGCTTGTACTCCTACACAAATACTGTAATGTTATCAAGCTTTAGCCAGTCAGCCCACGCATTTTGGTAATTGACTCAACTTCACTTAATTTATTCATTAGAACCCTATGCTTAGAGACTATATAGCTTCAATTATAATGATGTTTAGCAATACTGTTCTGTATAATAACCAAAGCTAATATCAGATAGCCTGTTAATTATATCATTTCTTGACAAATATTTCCTTTGACTCGTGCCAAACTTTATATCATATCCATTCCTTATCATTCACATTTCACAACATCAAACTTGTATTTACATGCATTCACAATCCTAGAAATTAAAAACTACCTTTTTGTCATGTCACAGCAAAAAATGTCTCCGAATCAAATTCATTAATTACTATTCAATGACGGGAGAATTATCAGGCTCAGGAAAATTTACGATTTCATAATTTGTCTATTAATCGAAATAATCATCTACTAAGTTATCAAAATTTAAATCAATATAATAGATTAACGGTCTCTACACTCAAAAAAACCAGAAACTGATCTATTTTGAACAATACAGCGCCTCAATCATATACAGATACACACACACACACACACTAAATAAATCGAAAAAGTGAAACGAAACATCTAAAAAGCAAGATCTTATGGGAGATATTAAATAACTGAAGCTTAAACAATTGAAAAAAGAAAAAAAGAAAAGAGAGCTAGGGCTTACCTGAGCAAGACAGACTGAGAAGCGAATTAGCGCAACGTCAGATTGGGCACGAAACGAGAATCAGAGAACCTTATTGCATTCGTTTTTATCTTAAATTCCTATTTTACCCCTATTCGAGTAATTGAATTTCTGCTGAGACAATTTTCAAAGTGGAGTGTTTGTTTGGTGAAATCACAATATTCTGCACCGAGGTTGGAATAGCATAACCGCAAAGCGATTTTTTTTTTTCAATTTTAATTTTAAAAAAGAGATTCAGGTGGTTTAGGTAGAATTTTTGGGAATTAAAATAATTATTTTATAGTTTCTAATAAAAATTTAAAATTTGGGTTTTCCTGAGTAGATATTAGAAACAAAATTTAAAAAATAAAATTATCTTAAATACTCTTATTTTATTTCACAATATTATTTCATTCTTTTTATAACACAATTTAAAAAAACTTGTCCATTAATATAATTTTATAATTTTTAATTAAAACTCTCATTAGACAACTAAATACTTAATTTCCTTTAAAAAAAAAAAAAAAAAAAAAAAACTCTACAACCTTGAATTAAAATGAGATGAGTCTTTATAGTTTATAGATTTTGTCATAAAATTTTGACAATTGAAGGCTTCGTCATTTGCCTACAAATAGAAGCAACATTGGAGGCTAAATATATGGGAATTTGGTTAGTTTGATTCTTCAAGCACATTTATTTGAGAGTTCATTTGTCTATGTTGGTTGGTTGGAATAAAAATTAAAATAACAAAAAGTAGTATATATTTGGTGGATACTCACCGCGTGTATCTATTTGATGTTGGTGATTTTCATACAAAAAACATACTCGTATCGGATTTTATTTTAAATTATCAAATCTACATGAAACCCACCCACTAAAATAATTTAATAATCCTACCTATGATGGACATGTATTAATGGGTTTGCAAGTAAAATTATCATATCCTTGTATGAGAGTTTGGTTAATGTGACTCATCAAGCATTTGAGACTTTGGGTTTCTGAATTTAAGACAGTTTAGTTGTTTTGAAAGTTTTTGGTATTGAGATAAATATTCACTAATTAATTTTATTATTATTTTCTTCGTCCGGGTTAAAAAGTCGAACTATATATGATTATTTTTATTTCAACAATGCTATTTGTACTCCGCACTCCTAAACATATAATTTTTATCATTTGGTGCTAAAAATAACAAATTTAATAAGTAAATTTTGAAAATTTAAAATTATTTTACTAATTTGAACACAGAAAGATAAAAAAAAATATTTACGGGATGAGTATTCAGAAAATATAAATAGCATTGTTGTTTTTATTTTGGATTATCATTCTCATTAATATTTACTATATAATTCGAGTATGTCATAAAGTGGAGTACGTGAATTGATCGTTATACTTTTGAAGGTAAAATTATTGAGCGTTATAAGTGACAGCGACATATTTTCAAGATGAATTTTGATGACGCAATACTTGCAGTTTTCGACGCACATTTGCGAGATATTATAAAAAGATGTCGAAGCGCATCAGTGATAAATAACAACATATGTAAAAGATGAACCACAAACGAAGAAAATCTTATATGATCTTAGCTTAGGTCTCTCTTTGTAAATTGAGTTGTTTATTTACGTATCTAAGCTCATAAGATATGCACTTTAATATAGATGCATTAGGGTCATATGGGAAATGCCTTAAACATTCCAAATCTGTATTTTTATCACTGATACCGGCATACCGGCCTCCTAAACTGGCATACTGGTGGCAATGCTCTGTTTTGCCCAACCACTGGAACCGGCATGATTCTTACCGGTCGCATACCGGTCTAGCATACATGCCTTACTCTGTTTTACAAAGCCTCTGGAACCGGAACAAGCCTTACCGATCCCATACCGGTCCAACATACCGGTCATACTGAGGATTTCATGCTTACTGGAACCGGCATATACCATACCGATATATATACCGATGAGCCTATGGATTTACATACCTATTGGAACCGGCATGACATATACCAGAATTCATACCGGTATTCATATCGGTATGTATACCGGCGTAACGTTCATATTTTTGAACGTTAATATAACCGTTGGGTGTCAGACCGGGATATCGGTCTCTGACAGAAATGTTGGGGCAGCCTTTCATTTTTACTATATAAATACCTTAAATTTGTTTTTGCATCTAGAGAACACCTTCAAATATTTTTCTAAATAGAAAAAACAGTGAGATACTCAAATCTTCTTGATTAATCCATTCTCACCATTTCATAAGCTCTTACATAAATCTTTATTTACATCTTAGTGAGCTTAGATATATTTGAGCAACTCACTCACTCTTCAATATTTGTATTTTCCTAGTGAGTTCTCAAATAGTGTTGTAAACACAAAAACTTATTTTCTGAAATACTTGTGTAGAAATCCATTGTGTGAGCTGTGAGTACTCCTAAGGGTGGAGTTTGTGTAAAAGGTTTAAGAGAAGCCTTGGTGAAAAATCTCTTGGTTGTAAGTTTGTTAAAACTAGTAGAACCTTCAAGCGTGCTTGAAGAGAGAATGAACGTAGGCAAGTGATTTGACCGAACCACTATAAACTCGATGTTTTATCTCTCTTCCCTTATCTTTTAAATTGTGCAATTTTACTTCAAATCAATAGTGTTATTTATAATTATTGGTAAAACTTGAAAGTGTAAAATTGACAAGATTTATAATTCCGCATTAATTTTTTAATTACCCAATTCACCCCCATCTTGGGTATAGTTGTTACTTGTTATTACTTGTAGGTAATTTCAATTGGTATCAGAGCGAGGTTTTCTCAACAAAGATTTTACCGTCCGAGAAATCGATCATGACTTCTACAAGCAACTCATCAAATCTTGCCGAAGGATTTTCAACCACTAAACCTCCCTTCTACACCGGAACCGATTATAATTATTGGAAGATGAGGATGTTGAACTACCTTCTAGCCGTTGATGCGCAATCCTACAAGGTGATTACACGAGGTGTACAAATGCTAATGAAGAAGGATAACAATGGTGTTGAGATTTCTAAGCCAAATCTAGAATGAAATGATGAGGATTTCTTTGTGCTATTGATCGGAGTCAAGTAAACAAGCTTCCGGAGTGTGGAAACGCATATGATTTATGGAAGTATTTGGAAATGGTAAATTAAGGCACACATCAAGTGAATGAATCTAAAATCAACCGATTCATGTACGAATTAGATAACTTCAAAATGGAAGACAATGAAGAAATTGATCACATGATTTCGAGGTTCACAGTAATCATAAACCATGTAAGTGCTTTAGGGAAGATCATTGGCCCAACCGATCAAGTGAAGGAAATTCTTAAGTCACTCCCTAAAGAATATAGAAGCTATACTGCATCCATCAAAGAAGCAAATGACATGAATACCTTGAAATTTGATGATTTAGTCAGAAAATTACTAGAATATGAGATGAAGATCAAAATGGATAGAAAAGAAGAAGAAGAAGAAGAAGCGAAAAGAGTAAGAAAGAATCTAGCCTTAAAATCAAATGCAATAAAAGAAGATAGTGAAGAGTCAAGTGATTATGAAGAAAGTGATGAAGATGTGGCACTTCTCATAAGAAATTTTAAAAAATTCCTCGAGAACAAAAAATTCACCAAATAGAAATTTAGAAAGTAAGTGAGGAATGAAGACGAAAGGCCATGGAAACACAAGAATGGACAACTCACTTGCTTTGAATGCAAGAAACCGGGTCACAAAGCGGTCGATTATCCTTTAAAGAGATTTAAGGGAAAAGCCAAAAAGAAGGCAATGAAGGCCACTTGGAGCGATAATGATTCAAGCTCATTGGATGAAGAATATGCAAATGAGACAAACAATCTTGCATTTATGGCAATTGAGGATGACAACTTCATCATCGAGAATGAAGAAGAAAAGGTATATGATTCTTTCGAGTATGATGAATTAATTGATTCATTTAATGAATTGCGTGATTTATATGATTCATTGATAAAGAAACATAAACTAGTCAAAAAGGAACATACATTGTTAGTTAATGGGCATGCTTTAATCGTAGAGAAAAATGAAATATATGAAAAAAAATATGCTTAAAAAATGAAAATGTGAAACTTGGGAAAAACATATCTAGCATAGCATCTAGCTCTACCACATGTGATTGTAAAACCATTAAAGAAGAAAATGAGATTGAAAAATAAAGTTATAGATTTAAACAATATAGTAATAAAATTTACTTTGGGAGAGAAAAATCTCAATATTCTTCTTGGATCTCAAATATGTTTATTCAATAAAGAAGGTTTGTTAAGGCATCTACTTATTACTCACATGTTACTTTTAATGCAAACATTACTTGTCATGCATGCAATAGGAAAGGACATAAGATATATGATTACATGAATAAGAAATAAAATGTGAAGGATGTATGGGTTCCAAAAGGAACCAAGACTAACCTCCAAGGACCCAAGAAAATTTGGGTACCTAAAACTACATGATTCTTCTTGAATATGTGAAAAAGAAGAAGACTAAAGGAAAATGGTTCCTCGTGTAAGTGTTCTTAGAACATGCCAAGGTCTCTAAGTTGTGATTTTTGTGTGAATAAAGAAGAGGAGTGGCGGAATACTCACATTGATTGATGGAGGAGATTTCAAAAATTTCCATCTTTCCTTGGATGCGTTGGAAGCTTCGGTGCTTGAAGACGAGTTCCAAACTCTCGGGTTGGTTTCCCTATCACATTTCTTTGACTCCAAAATGTGTTAGCATGGTAGAATTTTTGAAACAAAAATTCCATGGAGAACTACTCCTAATCTAATTAGGAATAATATAGATCCAAAATGCTTCTTTTGCTGCCTCAGCTGCAACAATGTTCCGCTTTTGTTGTTTATTCGGCAACAATATCTTGCTTGGAAGGTTTCCAGCTCACTGTTCCGTTATTCAAACTATATAGTACCATTTATTGCGACTTACAGTCATCTTTATCGGATTGAAAACTTGCAGCGGTGAACCCAGTCATCTCAAGTTCTCCTTCTCCATAGCTTAAGAAAGCATCCTTAGTTTATCTAAGATATTTAAGGATGTCCTTAACATCAATCCAGTGACCATCACCTGGATTGGCCTGATTGTGACTCTATATGCTCAAAGCGTATGAGACACCAGGTCACATACATATATTTCAATGTATGAGTTCTTGGAGAGTCCCAACAACTTTTAGATCTATCTTAGTAGATATTTATTCCTAGAATAAAGGTTGCCTCTCCCAAGTAATCTACGGAGAATTTTCATGAAAGCCAAGCTTTCACCGATTGTTTTATGGGAATGTCATTTTCAAGAAATGATATGTCATCATCATATAGGATATTTATTTTCAGTGCGCTCCCACTAACCTTCTTATATACACAAGAATCATCTTCGTTTTGAATTAAATCATATACCATTATTTTTTTTTTATTTTTTTTTGGAAACGATGGAAACCCCGCTACCAAACCACCCATTCTGGGCCGCGGCGCAAGTAAAACCACCGGCTGTCCCAGGCTCTTACAAGAAGTGCACCCCTGGATTCGAACCCATAACCTCAAGGTGAGATCATATACCATTATGATTACATCAAAACGATGATTCCAAGAATTCAATGCTTGATTCAATCCATAAATGGATTGATTTAACTCGCAAACCTTGTTTGCATGTTTTGGCACGACAAAACCGTCAGGTTGTTGTAAACACCCTCCAAAAGGTTTCCGTTTAAGGAAAGCAGTTTTGACGTTAAGCTACCATATTTCATAAATGAAATACGCAGCATTCGTAAGCATTATTCAAATGGATTTAATTATGGCAACGGGTAAAAGGTTTCATTGTAATCGACACTATGTTGATGACGATACCTTTTCGCTACAAGCCTAGCTTTATACGTTTGTATGTTGTCATCCATGTTTGTCTTCCTTGAAGACCCATATAGTACCAATAGACACAATGCCTTCTAATACATCAACCAGTGTCCAAACTTAGTTGCTATACATGGAATCCATTTCGGACTTCATGACACTTTGCCATAAAAGGGAGTCGATACCTTGTATCACTTCCTCATACGTAGTCGGTTCGTCTTCCTCAATAAGATTGACATCTACATGAGGTGAGATCAGAAACCCATACCTCCCAGGTTGTTTTCTGACTCTCTCCGACCTACGCGGTTTTTGTTTATTCGAAGATTATTGGTACAGTTTCATCCCTGATGAACTGTTGGTGTTCCGTGAGGACTCTATGCCTGGAATAGTATTACTCCGATTTTCATCGAGTTTTACTTTCCTCCCACTTACCACTGCATTTAGGAATTCTTTTTAGGAAAACCGCATGGAGAGCAAAAATTACATTGTTCTCTTGTGAGTTGTATAAGTACTATACTTTGGTTTCCCTAGGATAACCCACAAATTAGGCACTTATCCGATTTGAGTTCTAGTTGGTATCATCCAAACATATGCCCAACATTCCCAAATCTTCGGGAATGAGAAAACCCAGTCTCTTTTCTGTTCATATCTAATATGAAGTCCGTCTAACAGATTTTCATGTAACCTTATTCAAAATAAGTATTACACTGTTTAATGCGTATCCCTAGAAGGAAATTGGTAGCTCAGAGCGACTTACCATAAACCTTACCATGTCCAACAAAGTTCGATTTCTCTGTTCGGACACACCATCAAATAGAGGTGTTCCGGGAGGAGTCCACTATGAAAGAATACTATACTCTTTCAAGTAATCAAGAAACTCATATGTTAAAGTATTTTACACTATGGTCCGACCGTAATGTTTTTAATACTTTTACCAGTTTGTTTTTCTTACTTCGTGTCGAAACTCTTTGAATTGCTCAAAAGTTTCTGACTTGTGTTTCATAAGATATACATAACCGTAACGCGATGCCACATCCGTGTATGGTTACGAAGCAAATCCACCTCTAGCCTGGCTACACATGGGCCCACTTACGTCACTATGAACGAGGGCTAACATATCGGTGGCACTTGCACTTTTACCAAGTAAAAGATGTTTTAGGCACTTTGCCTAATGAACTAGATTCGTAGACATCATTTGAATTAGAATCAAATCCGTCATAGTATCCACTCTTCAAAAGTGTAGATATACGAGCCTTGTTAATGTGTCCCAGACAACAATGCCATAAATAAGTCTCATCTGATTAATTCAGTTTGAGCTATCTGTTTGTCATGTTATATGTTTGAGATTCATTTATATTCCAAATATAAATACTGTTATTCACATCTAATGTGTTTATCTCAATATCATCTTTATAAACAAAAAATACTTAGTGTTATGGAATATAAAGGTATACCCACAACGGGTTATACTTGATATATAGATAATGTTTCTAGTCAAACTAGGTACATTATAACAGTTTCCTAATTCAAGTACATGCCCAAAGAGCAGTTCCAAAAGTCAGGTTTCTACGGTTAAAACAGCGACTCTCGTCCTGTTTCTGACTCGCAGGTCGATCTCAACTGAAGTCAGTCTCCTGCTAATCAGCAGATTCTGCACACCAGTACATATTTATGTACCACTTCTAGTATCAAAAATCCAATTTTGAAACCAATAGTGGACATGTTTATAACAAATATACCTGAAGTCGGAGCCTAGCCCATCTTCACTTCCTTCATGTCTGCCTTGTCCATACGGCAGTCACGCTTCCAGTGACCCCGTTTGCCATAGTTTAGGCAGACATATTGGGATATGTCCTTTGTCTTCCTAGAATACTGTGACGATTTTTCCTTTGCCTCTTTTCACATCCCTAGAAGTCTTCGGCCAAGCCTTGACCTTCTGGGATGTTGAAGTAAGATGTGCCTTGCGCTTCTTGCCTTTTTGCAAGTTCCGGCTCTGACTCCTTGAGCAAAACCATTAACTCTCCAAGAATTATCTTTTGCAATTAACACTTATAAGATCTAAGTATAGATCTATGAAAATCCTTAAATTTCAATATCATACTATAAGGATCTAATCCTTAGTTCTGACGAAGAAATTAATGAGTCTTTGCTGCAAGCATAACAGATTGAGCTTTAAAGTTATCATCACATGAATCTTCCAAAGATCATGCTCTACTATTTTCTCAACTCCGGGGTTTAGGCCCGAGAGGTCGCTCTATCAAATATAGTAACTTCTCAACTCCCAGGACTATCCTGAAATTCATTTCCCAATATGAAAATTAAAGCCGTAAAAGACATTTATCACTTAGGATTATGTCATTTGACGCTAATCTTTCAATTCATCTTGATTCCTATAGTCTAACTATCCAATCAACGATTTCGGGTACAATCTAATGTAATGATTACTATAGTCTAACTATATAATTAACTACTATTTGATTGGTTAAATTCGAATATATTGATTACTATAATCCAATTATATAATCAATTATAATTGAAATAGTTTGAATACAGTCTAACTGTTTAATTAAAACAACAATTAAATATTAGTCCAACTAATATATTTATATTTAAATAATGACGAAAAAATGAAATGAACGCGTATTGGCAAGTATCTAAACGAAATTGCAAATTTAATACTTGACTCCCACTATTTTTCGGCGAGCCTCTAACCCTCTGTGGAGTACTCGGGAAACCTAGTTTCCTAGTGGGCTAGGATCCCGTTAAATAACACACAATCTTGACTTTGGCCAACAAATTGTATGAAACTTAACTAGGTAGATCTCTAAGATCAATTGGATCCCATCCAATTCCTAAATCCAGTAGGTGGACATCCAAGTCCGAAACATATATCCGATATATGCCAATATATCCAATATATTGCCTAACTTTTTCCTTTAAATCAAATAAGCCTTGGCTTTGGCACAACAAGCTTAATGATTCTAGTTAAGCGTGACCCATTGACTTTGGAAAGCTTCGTAATCGATGTCGATGGACAAGAAGTGATCTTGACTTTGGCCAACAAATCACAACTTGGACAAGACATGCGATATGGACAAAGTCTTCATGATTCAAACACATCCGCGATGGACAAAGGTCTTGACTTTGGCCAATAAACCAGTGCCAATCTTGGATCTTGAGAAAGAATCATTCAATGGAAGGAAATCGCTTAATATTTGTTGAGGGTTTTTCGCGTAATTGGCAACCAATTAATTATCTTTAATTAGGTCTCATCATACACCCTTAAACATGTATTCTAAAATCATAATAAGGCGCGGATAAAAATAATGATATGCGGATGGATATATAATACAATTTATTCCTATAGAACAAATCTCTCCATTTCATCTCTCCCGCTAGCACTATTCTTGCTTCTACCCAATTACACAATACTTCTAAAGAAACCTCATTTACATTGAGGGGAATTGGTGAGAAGAGAAATACAATGAGAAAAGAGGTAATAGGCTGGACACGCATTCAAATTTTATAAATTCTAAATTTATTATAACAATTTTCAAAATTGCCCTCACCCTTCTAATATCCATCCGATATACATTATTCATTCATACATCCAAGTATTCACACATAGCATGTTATCAATCAATCTAATCCAATTAATTAATCTTTAATTAATGACCATCCAATATTCAAACAACGATTTGATTTGCGCGAGTCCAACTCGTTTAAGAATAAGTACTCAAAGTACGTATTCTTGAATTATATAGAACTATAATTTTAAATCCAATTTAAATTATATTCAATACTAATTCACATTTAATTCCAAATTAAATTATTACACTTTTAATTTACCTTTTAACTTGGATTCCAAATCCAATCTTAATGGGTCTCAAAGGCCCAATTAGTATCCGATACTATTCAATTAAAGTCCAATGGGCTTTTAATTAATTCTTTAGGCATGAGCTTTGCAATTATGGGTCAAACCCAAGATGTCAAGGCCCAATTAGGAATCATCCTATGCCAAAAATCAATTTAGGCCCATTAGGCCCATTAAATTATTTAAAGGCCAATTTGTCATATTTGGACTTTATGGAAATGGTTTTAGGCCCAATTGGATCCAACCAATTATCCTAAACCAAACTTGGCCCAACCAAGCCCATTAAGCCCAATTACAACAAATTAAATTAACTTATTATTCTAAATTATAAATTAATTCAATTCAAGTGTAATTATCATAATTAATTAATTAATCTAATGCTTCCAAAACACCAATTAATTCAATTAATCATGCTTTACATTTCCAATTCATGTCCAACACAATTGAAGCAAAACAATTCATTATAACATGCATCATGCTCACGGTTTTGACAAGAAATAATTATGCAATTTGATTCCAATCCAATTAAATCAACATCCAATATTCATTTCATGCCAACAACACATCCAATTGTCTAATTTTCAAAAAATCACCATGAGCTTAAGGGTTCTAATTTTCGGCCAAGGGGTATATTTTGGTGAAAATTAATCCTATCAATTTTTCACAAAATTAAGGATGCACAAATCCAATTCAACATCATACCAACTCAACCAAACCACCAATTTGAATAAATTATGTTCTAAACATAAAAACCCCAAATAAAGTCATGAACCCAAAATTCCAATCAAACTTAGGATGGCTCTGATACCAATTGTAAGTGTTCGTAGAACATGCCAAGGTCTCTAAGTTGTGATTTGTGTGTGAATAAAGAAGAGGAGGCGGAATACTCACATTGATTGGTGGAGGAGATTTCAAAAATTTCCATCTTTCCTTGGATGCGTTGGAAGCTTCGGATCTTGAAGACGAGTTCCAAACTCTCGAGTTGGTCTCCCTATCACATTCCTTTGACTCCAAAATGTGCTAGCATGGTAGAATTTTTGAAACAAAAATTCCATGGAGAAAGGAGAAGCTCACGCCATATTGAGAGAGAAGAAGAAGTTTAAGTGTTGTGGATAGTAACTTGTTACCACTTCTAAAGTCAACAAGTTAATATATATTAAGTTTGAGTGTTGGTTTGGTTTATGTATTTTACAAGAAATCCAAGCCTTACATAACCATTACCAAATTCAATCAAATGTCAAAGACATCGATGTAAGTTGGTGGGCCCCACTTGAATTCTAAATTTAAGTCGGACAATCCAACACGCAACTTCGCTCGGGCTCGGGTTCGTTTAATTACGAATTAAGCGAATTTTCCGTTGCCACTTAATTAAATAATAATGCCTACCAAATTATTATGAAAGTCGCTTGTGAATTAATTCTAAAATAATTCTTTCGCTTGAATTAAAATCCAATTTTAATTCCGCATTGAAATCTAATTTCAATTAATATATCTAATATATTATTTTAGCCCAATTAAATAAATTAAATAGTAAAATCTAATTTCACTATTAAATTTAATTTACCGATTAATTCTAAATTAATCGCGTTCTCTCTTCTCGACGAATTTATTCCCAGATAAATTCTCGACGCAATTAATCCCCGATTAATTCTTTCTCTTTTAATTAATCCCAGATTAATTATCTGTTCGAGTCAAATGTCATCGGTGAATCTTTGGGAGGCAACCCAAGAGATCCCTAGATATGTTGGTAGTAAATACGGTTATCGGACATTCCGAATACGTGCGTACCTAGTACCATGTTCTTACCGATTTACAAGACATGGTTGGCTTTTAGCAAAGCACCGTGCCTACCCAATTCTCCAGAAATATATTCAACATGGAATATACATAATCTATATCAGGCGTAATATACGTAGTATCGCATATTACGATCCAGTATCGGATGTCACATGCTAGGCCTGAGGTTGGAATTGTGTCTGCCCCGTACGAAGCATATATCAGATTGACAACAACTAGTCTCTTTAATTGGATAATCATGGCCTTGTCATATTATCCCGATAGCTGCAACATTTAAGAGAGTACCAGTTCTGTATCCCTGGGTGATCATCATCTCCATATTACTGAAGTGATACTTCCATCTTGACATCACACCCAATACACTACGATTCTCAGTATACCCAGAAGAGGCGTACACAGAACCTGTTAAAGCCCCGGACGACCAAAACCAAAGTATACTGATTTTCGCAAGTATTAGCGATGCAAGTCTCAGGTTAAGACCAAATACACCTACCCTGATTAAGACTCTCCCTAGACACATAGTAATACTACCAATGTGATTCCGATGGGTCTATCCAGAGCGAAGCGTTTCCATACCATCGGTAAACAGAACCTCATATTACACTTGCATGAGTATCCAATACCCAAATATATGAGAACTATGTCGTTACGCTTCCATAACACACACAAGTGTAATACTAGCCTATTCTGCATTATCGATGTCCAGTCTCGATAATACAACGACTAGAGATATTTAATGATTAAACCTTAGTGGATTAGTATTATCTCATATCTTATTAATCTGGTACTAATCATCTGGACTTTTATCATTTATATATCCCGGTAATCCAATTACAACTGATAAAAGAGCAATTTCCTTTGTCACATAGTTAATTTGTACAACAACACCATGTTCTGTACAAATAGTGATGCTATGGGTCATAATTGTCCAACACCTCGATAGTGGATGCTCAAGGCATATGACATGGGACTACTCAAAACTTTCTTCTTTCACTTGCATAAAAAATGGTGGATCTGTCACATTTGGTGATAATGGTAAAAGTGAAATCCTTGGATATGGAAATGTTAATACCGGTTCCACCACTTTGATTGAAAATATTTTACTAGTTTATGGCCTTAAGCATAAATTATTAAGCATTAGCCAATTATGTGATAAAGGTTATGCAGTTGAATTTGATGCCTCTATTTGTAGAATTGTTGATAGAAAATCAAATGATATATTATCCATGGATTATAGAGATCAAAATATTTATTTATTTGACATTGGGTATGACATGCATCATGAGAAATGTTTAAGTGCATTAGATAACAACTCCTGGCTTTGGCATAGAAGATTAGGTCATGCACACATGAAATTGATTTCCAAAATTTCCAAGAAGGATTTAGTAAAAGGACTTCCAAAGCTAAAATATGTGAAAGATCAAATTTGTGAAAATTGTGAACTTGGAAAACAACATAAAAGTTCTTTCAAAACCAAAAATGATTTTTCCTCCTCAAAACCCATACAACTATTGCATATGGATTTATTTGGACCATCTAAAACTACTAGCTTTGGTGGTAAAAGCTATGCATTTGTAATAGTTGATGATTACTCTAGATTCACATGGGTTTTCTTTTTAGCTAATAAAAATGATACTTTCAAACATTTCATTATATTTTGCAATCAAGTTCAAAAAGAAAAAGAATCTAGCATTATTTGTATAAGAAATGATCACGTGGGAGAATTTGAAAATCATCATTTTGATGATTTTTGCATAAAGCATGACATAAAACATCAATTTTCATGTGCAAGAACACCTCAACAAAATGAGGTTGTTGAGCGTAAAAATAGATCATTGCAAGAAATGACTAGGACAATGCTCAAAGAATATCACTTACCCAACTACTTTTGGACCGAAGTGGTCAATATCGCATGTTTCGTGATCAATAGAGTGGTAGTGAGAAAAGACCTTGATAAAACTCCCTATGAGTTATGGAAGGGCAGAAAACCAAATATTTCTTTTTTCAAAGTTTTCGGTTGTAAAAGCTTTATCTTGAACACAAAATATAATCTTGGAAAATTTGATTCTAAATCCGATGTTGGATTCTTTCTAGGATATTCATCATCTAGCAAAACATATAGAGTTATAATAAAAGAACTATGACTATTGAAGAGTCCATACATGTAAATTTTGATGAATCTAATCAATCTTCATATAGAAACAAAGTTCTTGAAATGAGAAATGATGATGATGAGGATCACTTGGAAGAGCAACTAAATGATCTACATCTAGATAATTCCAAGGATCAATTATAAATTGAGGACCAAGCACAACATCAAGGTAATAATGAACCTTCTCAACAAGATCAAGGTAATAACTCTCATTCTATTCCCAAGGAAATTAAATATGCTAAAGTTATGAGATCACATCCTAGGGAATTAATTATAGAAGGGCATTTCGAGAAAATTATCACAAGACACACACTCAGGAATTATTATAATAACTTTGCATTCATTTCTCAAATTGAGCCTAAAACCTTCTTGAAGCCGAAACAAATGATAATTGGATTATAGTTATGCAAGAAGAATTAAATCAATTTGAAAGAAATAAAGTGTGGCATCTAGTTCCTAGAACTACTCATCAAAGTGTTATTGGAACAAAATGAGTTTTTAGAAACAAACTTGATGAGTCCGGATTGGTG
Source organism: Zanthoxylum bungeanum (assembly GCA_019454045.1). Classification (NCBI taxonomy): domain Eukaryota; kingdom Viridiplantae; phylum Streptophyta; class Magnoliopsida; order Sapindales; family Rutaceae; genus Zanthoxylum; species Zanthoxylum bungeanum. The sequence goes on along the minus strand of SKCR01047036.1, from coordinate 242,183 downwards.
TGGAAATAAAGCTAGATTAGTAGCCCAAGGCTACAACTGAGAAGAAGGAATAGACTTTGATGAAACATTTGCTCCCGTAGCTAGGCTTGAAGCCATACACATCCTCTTAGCTTTTGCTTGTCATAAAAATTTTATACTTTATCAAATGGATGTGAAAAGTACTTTTCTTAATGGGTACATTATGGAGGAAGTTTATGTTGAACAACCTCCCGGTTTTGAAAATATTGATTTACCCAATCATGTGTACAAATTAACTAAAGCACTATATGGACTTAAGCAATCTCCTATAACATGATATGATAGGCTTAGCTCTTTTCTTTTGGAAAATGGCTTTGTAATGGGAAAAGTTGATATCATACTATTTATAAAGCATAAACATGATGAAATATTAGTAGTTCAAATTTATATTGATGATATTATTTTTGGAGCTACTAACGCCTCCTCGTGTGAGGAATTTTCCAATTGTATGAGTAGTGAATTCGAAATGAGCATGATGAGAGATCTCAAGTTCTTCCTAGGATTACAAATAGATCAAAGAAAAGACGAAATGCTCATAAATCAAGCAAAATATATCAAGGAACTTCTAAAGAAACTTTGGGATGGAATCAAGTAAACATCATTGAACACCCATGAGTTCAACCTTGAAGCTTAACAAAAATGAAGAAGGTAAAGCCGTAGATATTAAACGATATCGAGGTATGATCAGATATTTACTCTATTTAACTGCAAGTAAACCCGATATAATGTTTATTGTTTGTATGTGTGCAAGATTTCAATCTAATCCTCGTGAAACTCATCTTTATGTCGTAAAACATATTTTTAGATATCTCTCGAGAACAATTAATTTGGGACTTTGGTACCCAAAAGGAGTAGCTTTCAACTTGATTAGCTATTCTGATGCCGACTTGGCGGTTGTAGATTGGATAGAAAGAGTACAAGTGGTACTTATCATATATTGAGTAATTGCCTAGTCTCATGGTTTAACAAGAAACAAAATAATGTTGCCCTTTCCACTACCAAAGCCGAATACATTACGGCGGGTAGTTGTTGCGCTTAAATACTTTAGATGCAACACACACTTAGAGACTATGAGTTCATTCTTGAGAAAAATCCCATTCTATGTGACAACACTAGTGCCATCACTTGTCTAAAAACTCTATTATCCACTCTAGAGCCAAACATATTGATATAAGTCATCATTTCCTTAAAGATCATGTTGGCAAAGGGGATGTAATTCTTGAATTTGTTCCGACGATCAACAACTGGTGGATATCCTTACAAAACCCATTCTTGAAGAAAGTTTCATAAGAATTGGAAGGGAATAAGGCATTATTGCATTAAATGAATGAAATAAATTTTTATTGCCTATTCGTAAGTTTTAAGTGATATTATGCATGATTTTTTAGTCTTTTTTCTTTTTTTGGAGTGTTAATGAATCTCATTAAGCTAATAAATAACTTGTGTGAGTCATTAAAAATACTTAAAAAATTATTTTTAGGGCCATTTTATCGATAAAACACTGTGTTTTCCCTTCGCGACCTTTCTGGGATCGGTATATCGATCTCGTGCATAGCTTATCAGTCTGGCTAAGCGCTTATCGGTCTGCGAGACCGGCATATCGGTAAGTAAATTGGTCTCGAGAAATTAAAATGTCAGACGCGTTCTTCCCCTCTCATTTCACATCTCTCTATCAAAATCCTCTCCAACTCCCTCAAATCCTCTCATTCAATCCTCCAATCCACTCCTAAGGAATTTTCGAGCTTCCTCTACTCAATCTTGGTAAGTTTTTTCTGCCTATTACTCATCAATTCCTTAGATTCTAAACTTTTTATGTTTTGAAACCCTAGAAATTAGATTTGTTAGATTCAATAATTTGGGTTGTTTTTTTTTAAAAAAATTTCTTCTTCAAACTTACTCTATGATGTGTTTATAATCTTTATTCACCACCTTTTTGGATCGATTCAAATGTTTTTGAAAAACTCCAAAATTCTGCTCATTTTGCACAAAACCCCAAAACTCTGCACTCCATGCAAAATGACAAGTACTTTACAAATGATCGTCAAAAGAGAATTTAAAATGAATTTATTAAAAATAAAGTACTTTCCAAGCCCTACTTTTGCAATCTTGAAGATTTAGTCGACTTTCCATGTCATTCCATTCTCGAGCGTCATGACCTTTCTTATTTCTGTTAAATATATGATCATATTTTTCCAAATCTCGTCAAAGTATTTTACACCAACATGGAATTTCCCATTAGTACTCCTGGAGTTTTTAGGACAACGGTTAACAGAACTCACTTCACTGTCACTCCCACCTCTATTAACCGTCTCCTCCATACTCCAATCAACTGAATTGTCTGTGCCTCAGCTCATAGAGCCTTCTCAACTTGAGTGCATAATTGGAGCCCGGGTTATGGAATTTGTGCAGAGAGGCGCACTCGTTCCTCATCCATATCCGGATGTTCATGTGCTCAAAAAGGTTGACTTAGGTTTTGATCTGTAGGTCTTTACCGAAATTATTCAATGCATCGTCTTACCTGGAAAAGGCCATATTGATACTGTTAACCTCTTAGATATCTGGGTCATGGGATCCCTCGGGCTAGATATTCCACTAGACTTTGGGTTTCTGGTTTGTCAGTATATGCAAACTGCCCGTTCTCATCCCCAACAGAGTCTTCTGTACGGCTCTTTAATCACACAACTTCTCCATAAATATTATGTTGCAATCAGTCCCGATGAGCCATCATTCCTTGTTTCTCCCCACCAACAAATTACCTTAGCCACGTTTCACGCTAAGTAGTGGGAAAAAGTTAACGGTGTTTGGGGTCTAAAAGCCAAGCACAAAGATCTCGAAGCTTCCAGCTTCAAGAGATCAATAACAATCAGAGTTGATGATTCTGATGAGCAAGCCAACATCGCAGCAGCTGAGATAGCCGGACCATCAAGCTCTAGACCATCTGCAGATAAGGAGCACAACCTAGTTATGGCTAGACTTGATTCTATCGCCAATAGTTTAGGCACTCTCACCACAACTATCACTCATCTTTCCACTTCTTTCACAACCTTCAGTACTCGAGTAGACCAACAACTCACTTCTCAACAACAACGTCTAGACACCATGGAAAAGAAGATCGATTCACTTACTGGAGATCTATAGATTGTCGCTATGGCCTATATATATTTTTTTCCATATTTTGGATGTATTTTGTATCTTTATGTGGATGTTCAATGTTTTCAGTACTTATGACTTATTATGAATGAAATGAGTATTTCCTTAAATTGCGTCCATTTGTGCTATATGAATGATTTTAATATTACATGGCATATCTCATTACGCTTAATTTTTGCTTCTCCAATCTTTTTGATAATGTCAAAGGGGGAGAAATCATATAAATGAGATTTAAACTTGTGCTAACCTCACCCTTCTATTAAGGGGGAGCATATGTATATTAATGTGTTTGTCTAAGTGTTATAGAGTTACATTAGAGAGGCACACATTAAGGGGGAGCTAATATTGAGGGGGAGCAAGATCGTCAATATATTTGAACTCTCAAAGCTTCACAAGTTGTAAGGGTTGCCATCATCAAAAAAGGGGAGATTGTTAGTGACATATTTTCAAGATGGATTTTGGTGACGCAATACTTGAAGTCTTCGACGTACATTTACGAGATATTATAAAAAGATGTCGAAGCACATCAATGATAAAGAGCAACAGATGTAAAAGAGGAACCACAAACGTAGAAAATCTTGTATGGTCTTAGCTTATGTCTCTATTTGTAAATTGAGTTGTTTATTTACGTATATAAACTCATAAGATATGCACTTTCATATAGATGCATTAGGATCATATGTGAAATGCCTTAAACATTCAAAATCTGTATTTTTATCACTGAGACCGGCATACCGGTGGCAATGCTCTATTTTGCCTAGCCACTGGAACCGACATGATTCTTACCGGTCGCATATCGGTCTAGCATATCAGCCTTACTCTATTTTGTAAAGCCTCTGGAACCGGAACAAGCCTTACCGGTCCGGTTTATACCGATCATACTGAGGATTTCATGTTTACTGGAACCGGCATATACCATACCAGTGTACATATTGGTTTCCATATCGATGAGCCTATGGATTTACATACCTATTGGAACCGACATGACACATACCAGCATTCATACCGGTATGTATACCGACGTAACGTTCATATTTTTGAACGTTAATATAGCCGTCGGGTGTCAGACCGGCATACCGGTGTCTATAGACCGGCATACCAGTCTCTGACAGAAATGTTGGCGCAATATTTCATTTTTACCATATAAATGCCCCAATTCGTTTTTGCATCTAGAGAACACCATCAAACATTTTTCTAAAAACCAAAAACAATGAGATACTCAAATCTTATTAATCAATTCATTCTCACCATTTCATAAGCTCTTACATAAATCTTTATTTACATCTTAGTGAGCTTAGATATATTTGAGCAACCACTCACTCCTCAATCTTTGTATTTTCATAGTGAGTTCTCAAATAGTGTTGTAAACACAAAAACTTATTTTCTGAAACACTTGTGTAGAAATCCCTTGTGTGAGCGGTGAGTAATCTTAAGGGTAGAGTTTGTGTAAAAGGTTTAAGAGAAGCCTTGGTGAAAAATCTATTGGTTGTAAGTTTGTTGAAACTAGTAGAACCTTCAAGTGTGCTTGAAGAGAGAGGGATGTAGGCAAGTGATTTGACCGAACCACTATAAACTCGGTGTTTTATCTCTCTTCCCTTATCTTTTAAATTGTGCAATTTTACTTCAAATCAATAGTGTTATTTATAACTGTTGGTAAAGTTTGAAAGTGTAAAATTGACAAGATTTATAATTCCGCATTAATTTTTTAATTACCCAATTCACCCCCCTCTTGGGTATAGTTGTTACTTTTTATTGCTTATAGGTAATTTCAATAAGAAGCAATTGTGTTGGTGAAAATTGAGGGTTACAATTGGAAGGAATGACTTGCGGTTCATAAGGAGCGTGTCTTGATGGTGTATGGTTCAGGATGTGACCTTTAGGTCATGAGTTCGAATATAGGGAATACATTTCTTGTAAGAGTCTGAGACGGTCGGGATTTTACTTGCTTCGTTTAAGTCCGAAATGGATGATTTAACGGCGATATTTCCAACAATTTTAAAAAAAAATAATAAAAAGAATGGCTTGCGTTACACAGTTACAATTCTGTCGGTTCCCTCTTTCCTCTCCCATACAAAGAGAAGCTTATCATGGATCTGGACGATCCTCTTGATTTCGAAAACGAAGACCCACTTCCCATTAACCCTGTTCATTTATTTATTTTTAAAAAAAAATGTGCTCGGTATTTATATTTTAGTGTCTTGTTATCTTACTGTTGTTATAATGTTCATTTAGATTGTTACTTTGTTAGGGTTTTGTTGTAATTATCTCATTTTTTTTTTATTATGGCTACTTTTTTATTTTTCTATTCGTAACTGATATTAATTTTTGATGTAGATGGAAGATATTAATTTTTGATGAAGAGACCTCGGATTGGGGTCTACAGGTTTTTGGAAATCAGGTATGTGTAATTATAATGTGCAAATGCTAATTTATGTTTTGAAGATTTGAACGGAACCAGAAATTTGCATCCTAAATAGTAAAAATAAACTATTGCCAACAAATTTTTTTTAAATCGTTGGAAATCCCACCGTTAAACTATTCATTCCTAACTTAAGCGGAATAGATAAAATCCGTGATTATTCCAGACTCTTACAAAAAAAGTACTTCCTGAATTCGAACCCAAGACCTCAAATTGGGATCCTAAGCCAACCTATTGCCAACAACTTATTTTCGCTTTTTCTTACAATTTAATTTGATTACTGTGTTCTTACTAGGGGTGGCAATTTGGGTCAGGATTCGTTTATTCGTTCGATTCGATTCGTTTTAAAGCGAATACGGGTTTGGAAAAATGGATTCGTTTAATAAATGGGTCAATTCGATTCGATTCGTTTATTAAACGAATCGAATCCGAATTTGAGGTCATCAATTCGTTTATTCGTTAAGGATTCGTTTATTAAACGAATCATAAACGAATCGAATCCGAATCGAATTCGTTTAATACCCGTTTAATATTATTACAAATTTACCCTAAATTTTTTCAAATATGTGTTTAATTATACAAGGGATATTTTAGTAATTTACGTTTAACCTAAAGATTTTACTTAATAACATTTCCCTTCTTGCAGCCGCCTCTCTCAATCACTAAACCTAAAACTCTCTAAACCTAAAACTCTCTCAATCGACAATCGCAACCTAAAACTCTCTCAATCGACAATCGCACGGCGCACGCTCCAGTTCTTCGTCTTCAACCTTCACGCACGCTTCAAGCTTCGGTTCTTCTTCTTCTTCTACAGCCTTCACGCTTCGGTTCTTCTTCTTCAGCCTTCCTGTAAGATTTTGGTATGTTAATTTGTTGTATTGTTGGAGTTGGTTCTATGGGTGGTTAAATACGTGAGTTGTTTTAGGTTTGAGGGTACTGTTTCAGCCTTCCCTGTTTGTTCATGTTCATGTAGATTGTTCATGTAGATTTTATTACACTTTTTAATTAAAAAAATGGAAGCTTTGATGTTTATATGAAGTTGATTCCATTGTAGTAGGCTTCCAAGGCCTGCAACAATTTAGTTTTGTTGTGAAATTGGAGCTTATTCATTTTTTCAAACTTCTGTTTTATTTTCCTTTTCTGTTTTCTTGTCCTGTTTGCTTATAGAATAAGAGGAGAATAAAAAACAGATTCTAATTCTGTTGTTTAACTCTTAATAGAAACCATTTTTGCGTCTGAGATTGTATTCTACTTATTAAAACATGCTATTTAGACTAACTGCTTTCTTATGTTCTGTTCATAGACCCCTTTTATTTTGGTGTAGAATTAAAAGATATTGGTGGCATTTAGAATCCAAAGAGATGGCTTGGCATTAGGAGAAAAATATGAAAAGTGATGATTTTACAAACTTGAAAATCTACTCCAGATTAAGTACTACTTGCTGCTGTATTTGCTGATTCTTTTTATTTACAGGGAAATGGATACCAACGAAATTGATATGGTGTACACGATTGATGACTCCAAGCATTGATGATTTAGATAATTCAATTGAAATGGAAGAGGAGATGGAAAAAAGTTTTCCAGCGACAAATGAAGAAGCAAGTGTTATTAAGTGTTATTAATTATTATGCAATTGATTTATAATTTGAATTTTGGAGTTTGTTTTATGTTTTTTAGGACTGTAACAATGAATATGGTATGGATTATGGAATAGATGGTTAGATTTTGACATTTTGTATTTTATTTTGATTAAACGAATCGAATACGAATCGAATACAAAATTCGATTCGTTTAATTTTGATATAAACGAATAAACGAATGAAATGCGAATAATAAACGAATCAGATGCGAATAGTAAACGAATTGGATGCGAATGGTAAACGAATAATAAATTCAATTCGATTAGTTTGATTTATGTAAACGAATAAACGAATCGAATACGAATATTCGTTTATTAAACGAATCGAATTCGAATCCTAGTATCAGGATTCGTTTAATAAACGAATCGAATTCGAATTTAGTGCATTACAATTCGATTCGTTTAGAATTCGTCACGAATTCGATTCGTTGATTCGTTTTGCCACCCCTAGTTCTTACAACGGACTTTGAACAAACAGTAAACTGAACACAAATCAATAACAGTGATACAATTAACAACAACACAAGTAATAAAATAACAACAGGTAAATTAGTCCCAGCGGAGCAGCAATGAAATACAGCAACGAAGGCAGAGCAAACTGAGAGAATTCTGAGGCTTGTTGATGCGGCAACAATCTCCTTAAAACAAATTCGTCCCCTACCGGTTGGTGCAGTAGAACTCGGGACGTCTGTTTCCCAGGATGCAACGGAAAACGAACGAGTATGGGCACCACCAAAACCCGATCCAACGAACCACAAAAGTGTATGAACTCTTCCTTAAAACAAAGAAAAATAAAAACGAGGTTGTGCTCTGTGTAAGTGCAACCCATAATTACGAGTAAAACGTAAGTACCTAAGTACTCTCACTATTGCTTTCCAGTGATCAACCTCTGGATTACTCGTATATCTGCTGAGCTTGTTTACTGTACATGCTATATCAGGCCTTGTACAACTCGATAGATACATCAAACTCCCGATCACTCTAGAGTATTCTACTTGAGATATACCATGTCCCTTATTCTTTGATAGGTGTAGACTCACATCTAAAGGAGTTCTAGCCACAGCAGAATCATCATTGTTAAATTTACCAAGAATCTTATCCACATAGTGCGACTGATCAAGAATAAGTCCATCATGACTTCTCGAGATCTTTATTCTGAGAATGACATATGCTAAACCCATGTCTTTCATGTCAAACTTGGATTTCAGCATATTCTTGGTAGATTTCACCATTTTAACATTACTCCTGACAATCAATATGTCATCAACGTAGAGACATAAAATGACATAGCCAACTTCTGTCTCTCTGACATAAATGCATTTATCACACTCATTGATTTTGAAACCATTTGCTAACATGGTGTCATCAAACTTTTTATGCCACTGTTTCGGAGCTTGTTTTAATCCATACAAGGATTTAACCAACTTACAGACTTTCTTTTCTTGTCATGGAGCTATAAAGCCTTCAGGTTGTTCCATGTAAATTTCTTCATCTAAATCTCCATTTAGAAAGGCTGTTTTCACATCCATCTGATGTACCTCAAGATTGCGCAAAGCTGCAATCGCTATTATCATCCTTATAGAATTTATTCTCGTTACAAGAGAATAAGTATCAAAGTAATCAAGACCTTCACGTTGTCTGTAACCTTTAATTACAAGTCTTGCTTTGTATTTGTCAATTGATCCATCTGCCTTTATTTTCTTTTTGAAAATCCACTTGGACCCTAACGGTTTACATCCAGGAGGAAGATCTACTAACTCCCATGTGTGATTTTGTAAGATGGATTCAATTTCACTATTGATGGCATCTTTCCACAAAGCACCATCAGCTGACCTTACAGCTTCGTAGCTTTGAGGATCATTTTCTAGCAAAAATGTCAGAAAATCTGGACCAAATGATTTTTCGGTTCTAGCTCTTTTGCTACGTCTTGGTTCAAGTTCAACAACTTGTTGATCCTCAGGAACATTTATTTGTTCTCGGTCCTGACTATCTTCAATTATAGTCTCATGTGTCCGTTTGTGCACATTTGAATTCGAATTAGTTTTACAAGGAAAAACATATTCGAAAAAGGATGCATTTCTCGACTCCATTATCGTATTCTTGTGAATATCTGGTATATTAGACTCATGCACAAGAAATCGATAAGCATTACTGTATGTGCATATCCTATGAAAATGCAATCAACAGTTTTGGTCCTATCTTCACCTTTTTAGGTGGAGGAATAACTACCTTGGCAAGACACCCCCACACTCGAAGAAATTTATAGGAAGGTACTCTTCATTTCCACATTTCATAAGGAGTTTTTCCTGCTTCTTTCCGTGGTACCTTATTTAAAAGGTAATTAGCTGATAAAACAGCTTCTCCCCACATATTCTGAGGTAAGCCAGAGTGATTAACATAACGTTCATCATCTCTTTCAAGATACGATTCTTACGTTCTGCAATCCCATTGGATTGAGGTGAATAAGGAGCTGTGGTTTGATGTATGATTCCATTTTGTTCACAAAGTGATTCAAAAGGAAAAACATACTCACCACCACGATCACTTCTTAACTCCTTAATTCTTTTATTCAGTTGGTTCTCAACTTCATTCTTATAGAGAATAAATTTCTCTATAGCTTCGTCCTTACTTTTCATCAAATACACATAGCAAAATCTCGTGCAATCATCAATAAAGGTAATAAAATATTTATTACCACCTCTTGATTGTATTGAATTAAAATCACATACATCGGTATGTATTAGATCAAGTGGTTCAGAGTTTCTTTCAATACTATGAAAAAATGATCTAGTCAGTTTTTGCCTCAACACAAGTATCACACTTATATTGTTGTCAATTTTAAAATTGGGAATGTGGTTCATGTTAATTAATTTCCGTAAATGATTAAAATTAACATGTCCTAATCTACCATGCCATAGATTAGAGTACTCAATAATATAAGCAGAAGAACTAGCTTTATTGATATTCTTAGGTTTAACAACCATTACATTGAGCTTAAAGAGCCCATCAGTTACATACCATTTTCCCACATATATCCCATTTTTAGTTAAAACTACTTTATCAGACTCGAACACCATCCGAAATCCGTGCTTGTTCAGAAGTGATCCAGACACAGATTCTTCCGTATTCTGGTACATACAGAACGTTGTTCAAAGTCAACTCTTTCCCAGAGGTCATCTTCAGAATCACCTTGCCTTGACCTTCAATCTCAGATGTTGCTGAATTTCCCATGTATAATTTTTCCCCATTACCAGTAGGCTCAAATGAAGAAAACATGCTCTTGTCTGAGCACACATGTCGAGTGGCACCAGTGTCAATCCACCACTCTCTTGGGTTAGAACCCACCAGATTCACCTCAGAAACCACAGCTGAAAGGTTAATGTCTGAAAAACTCTGAGTCATATTTTCCATCACATTAGCCTCTTGATTCTTTTTCTTCTTCGGCAGTCTGCACTCAGAAGACTTGTGACCCATTTTGTCACAGTTGAAGCATCTTCCTTGAAATTGAAATTTGGATTTCTTGGAAACTCCTCCTTTAGGTCCCATCTTGTTCTTATGGCCATGTTCAACAACATTTGCTTTGGCCTCATGAGTTATTCCTCTCTTGTCAGATACTCTGTAATCTTCCTCAATTCTAAGCTTAAGAACCAAGTCTTCAATGCTCATTTCTTTTCGTTTATGCTTTAAATAATTCTTGAAATCTTTCCAACCAGGTGGTAGTTTTTCAATTATCGAGGCTACTTGGAAGGTTTCATTAAAACCATCCCCTCAGCATGAATTTCTGCTAGAATAATTTGCAATTCTTGTACTTGACTTAATACAGTTTTGGAATCAACCATCTTAAAATCTAGGAAACGGCCTACGACAAATTTTCTAGTACCGGCATCCTCAGTTTTATATTTTCGGTCTAAAGATCCCAAAGCCCTTTTGCTGTTTTCATCCCGGCATACACACTGTACAAGGAATCACTCAGCCCATTCAGTACATAATTCCTACATAGGAATTCAGAATGTTCCAAGCATCGATCGCACTGATCACTTGGATATCAATCTCACCCTCCACGGGTTCAGGAGCATCTTCCTTTAGAAACTCGCAAGGTTCAACGTGGTTAAGTAGAAAAACATTTTCTGTTGCCACCGTTTAAAATTCTGTCACTGAATTTTTCAGGTTTTTCTGCAGTAGGATTGACATGGCTCACATGTCCAACATGTTGTCTAGCCACAGAGGCAGTAAAGTTAGAGTAGTACACCTTGGCTAGCCACATCGGCTGCCATATTAAGCCCAGAGGCTGAAGCAAGTTGGCCTACCGAAGAGGCTGCCACTACACTTTGGCCAGCCACGGGGGCTGCCACAATATTCTGGCCAGCCGAATAGGTTGCCATAATCGGATCTACTGTGTTTGGACTGTTTTCCATATCCACATAGTCGAATTTGTTTTAAGACTATTACAATTTAATTTGATTACTGTGTTCTTACAACGGACTTTGAACAAACAGTAAACGAACACAAATCAATAACATTGATACAATTAACAAACACACAAAGTAATAAAATAACAACAGGTAAATAGTAGCGGCCAGCAGCGGCAGCAGCAATAAAATACAGGCAACGAAGGCAGAGCAACTGAGAGAATTCCGAGGCTTGTTGATGCGGCAACAATCTCCTTAAAACAAATTCGTCCCCTACCGGTTGGTGCAGTAGAACTCGGGACGTCTGTTTCCCATGATGCAACGGAAAACGAACGAGTATGGGCACCACCAAAACCCGATCCAACGAACCACAAAAGTGTATGAACTCTTCCTTAAAACAAAGAAAAATAAAAATGAGGTTGTGCTCTGTGTAATATTTCTGTTTTGTGTGTCTACCAAAAAAAAAACGAAAATCACCTCTCTAATAACAAGAAGTTAACATGTCAATTAATCACATGAGTGGGAGACCTTCTATTGCTTGTAACCACCAAGTTGATTAATGTCATTAATTCAACTGTTATGGAACTTTAAAAGGCTTTGAAAAATTAAAGAGACATGCAAAAATTGGCTGGGCCAGGCCCGCACAATTTGGTTCGGCATTCGTGTACGCAGGACACGCGGGGGTGCACACGAGCCAAGCTTGATTCGGATTTGATTTGCACCCCCCGGCGCACGTAGAGAGAGCCTCTATCCTTACAACTCTTACCATCTACATATGAGCAACCATATATAAGCATAATATTCCCTCTATAGCTTTCCCATATGGGACAAGCTTATTTTTCTTATTTTCCAACACCAATGGGTGAACTTTGAGCAACAATTTCTCATTCACCCAAGCACCATTTTAAGCATATGAATATACCATTTCGAACTACTCACGGAGAAGTATCCGAATCATTCAATAACAACCACTAACACAAAGTGGACCATGCTTGAAATTGTGCCTCAAAATGCTTATGAATAAGCATTTTCCAACATTTTTTCACAAAACCATTTTACAGTTCAGTTTTCAACAATCCTCATATACAAACTAACACTTTGTAAAATTTTGAAGTTTCTCGCATTTACACTACAACAGTTAATAAACTTAAATTACATCTAAAACAATAAGCTAAAAATGCTCATTTACTTTCAAAATTGATAAAAAAAAAACTACAACGAAAATATCTCACAAAATAAATTAAACAAAAGACGGAAGCAAATAGAAAATGTTGACGGGTGATTTTCGTCTCAGGGACAGTTTCGAGATAATCCTCCCGAGACAATCCTCATTCAACCTTGAATTTGTTTGGTTATGAGGAGACCAAAGGCAAATATAGCGAAAGGCAAGAAGAACACAAAAATCGACAAAGAAAGTTTTAATGTGGTTCGGCGGAGCAACTCCGGCCTACCTCCATGAGCACAAAGTGGGGTGTTGTTTTTATTGCCAAAATGAGCTCGGCCGACCTGTTTATGGACGAATCTGAAGAAAATCGGGCTGTTTGTTTGTGGTGTTTTTACAAATAATATACTCTTCTTTTTACAAGATTTTGTTAAGTTTTTTCTCTCTCCCTACAAATGAAATTAACTCTCCTTTATATACTAAGAGTTACAACATTATTCCCATGCTTCCATGTCATCACCCACGTGAACTTCCGGTTGATTGACGGGTTCTCTGTTCCAAAATTATCTTTGCCGAAAGCAAACTTGCCACTGACGGCTTGTCAAATCACCCTGCTTTCTCTACAACCACACGCAATGTACTGTAGCCAACCTGTAAAGTGTTCCCAAACAATGGTGTATGCCAAAGAGAAAAGTCCAAACTGCCCCGGTCACATGTCGGTCTTCCAGAGGTTGGAAAGATGATCTTCCGAACTACCCAAACTACTCTCGTCCTGACCTTGACTATCCAACCCATCTTCCATGGTACCGAAGGCTGTACAGAATTGAGCTGAGCTGCCGGGCTCTTGTGGTCGGTCTCTGTGCTGATGTGGTCAGTGTCTGAATCTGTACCATACTGTGCGCTCTGGTCGGTCAGATCAGGAAACCGAGTTCGATCTCTAAGTCTGGTTGAGGAACAACCAATACCCTCCGAGCACTGGTCCTTCCAATGAGGAAAATTCCCTCTCTGCCATTGCCGAACTGTTCAGATATCTTAGTCCCAAAAATCACTATCAACATCTGTCCCCTAGTTCTCGATTCCAATAAATGTATGAGTTAGTGCCGGGAACTATAAAATCGGGAGTGTGATATCAAGCAGTTGATGGTTGGATTCAGAAACAAAAAAGAAACTACCTCGGCCCTCAAGCAGATTGTCCTCGGTCAGTAAACAATTCTGTCATTTTTCAAACGTCTCTCCAACTCGAAGAAAATATCCATTTTACCCTTCTGGTAGCCGTCCCTCGAGAACCGCAAGCCATCACATCCTCTTTAAATGCCCATAAAATCATCTCTAGGGTAAACCCGAGCGTGACACTTGTCAAACATCCGTGGTCCTCATGCCAAAAAATCAAAATAATCGACCGTTCATGAGTCAGCCGAAAAGTTTTTAATCCCCACCATCCATCTCATTTTGAGTAGATGGAGCCCGAAGGTGACACGCGGCGCACATCCGAAGACTCTCCCTGATCCGACGGCCAGAAAAGCCCCGAGCTGACTATAAGAATGCCAAACAACGCTTCTTTCTCTCTTTTTCTGAAAATCTGACTTCTCAAAGTGCAAGAGCTTCCTAGTTCCCAAAACCATCAATCTCCAAGCCCGACCAGATCAACCGCCAACACATCTTCTCATACCAAGTAAGTTTCTACTCGACCCATTTCCTTCTTCTTTAAACACTGTAATCCACTATAACTGTCTGTTGCTTGCGAAAGCTTGTCTGATTGTTGTTGCCTGTTTTTCACTTCTTCTAGCATGCTCACATTCTCTATGTTGTAAAGTGTGTTTCTGGTAGGATATTGAGTGTATAATGCATGTGTTATCTGGTTGGAGGATGGGTAGTGGGGCAGAGTGCATGTGTTTTGGGTTTTCTGTGTTTTGTGTTTGGTTTTGGTGTTTTTAGGTAGAGACTTGTTGTGTGTGGCCATTGTTAGGACATTTAGAGACTTTGGGCTTAGGTTTCCGGAAGCTAGAGTAGTTATTGGGTCTGTGGTGTCTCAAACTATCCACTCACTGACCTTCTCGTCTACGGCAATTGTTAGAAATGTCTGACGTCGAATCCTCTTCGGCCAAGCCGGCAAAATCTCAACCTCATCGTGCTGAAGAATCCTCCTCCAGCTCGGGATCTCCCAACCTAGAGGAATTAGATACCACACCGACCTCTTCTCAAGAAGAAAATGACACTTATCACCATAGGATTTATCGGAAAGACCCTGAGCGGGGCGAATTAGACTATTCTACCTTGGATATAAACCGACCTTCCACCATCACGGAATAGGCCTTGGGCGTACTCCGCCATCAGTAAGAAATCCCAATAAACATAGCTATTGAGGTCCATGGTCTGCTTGAGCACGCAAGCCAACCTGACTCCGGCTTGGTGTCCCTTTTTCCCTCATTTTTTGAGTGCGGTATTCGGCTGCCCGTTCAACCATATTTTGTTGGGATGCTAGCCAGGATAGAGATCGCCCCTTTCCAACTAAACTTGAACAGCTGGAGAATACTGGCCGACTTGTACGTGATCTGGCATAAGGCGGGCCTCGGAGAACCGACCTTCGAGGATCTAAAGAGGCTCTACAAACAGAAGCCTAACCCCGATCCTATCACGGTTGGTACCACCTCTCCTCATACGCCGACGTCCATTCCCTCATCAAGGACCTCCCCTAGACCAATAAACACTTCAAGGACCCTTGGTTTTGGGCTGTAGGCGACTGAGGACGATCTTGGCCAACATGCTCGGAGGAGACAGAGGTCCCATATGTCTTCAGAGCGGGAGGTGATGGAGTTGGTGCTTGGAGTGTCAATCCGATTTTTACATTTTATTATTTATTAATAAAATAACTATATTTTTCATTTCATACCTTATTAATGGTATTGTCATTATGCGTATTAAATTGATGTATAGATATGCTAAGAATGACATCGACCTTAGAATAGTCTTGACACTAGGTGTGTAAGCTATTCTTAAAGTAAATATTCATAGTCGTTGGTTTTGGAATACGGTCAAATTCCTATAACCTAGAAGACTAGCACATGTCGTATATTTGAATTGGAGTTCCAATGGTTTAACGCGATGTACCATGAGTTTTGGAAACTCGTATAGACATGTGGGTATTCGTTGGAGTGAATACTGAATGACTCATAAGTGATTCCTAATAGTTGGAAGTACACACCACCGTCAATAGGAATCTCCTCGAGTCGAGTAGCATATGTAATCCTTTGACTATAGGATAACATTGATTTTGTGTGAGATCCTCCACACTTAGATGCCATGTATGTCAGAAACCTTTCATGGTCTGGCCTCTAGATGTTCGTTGGGTGTGGACCGATGCACTCAGTAATCAAGTGCGAAGCAAGATAGGATCTGTCGGCCCGTATGTGTACCATAAGGGGTTTAGGTATCCATGTGAGTAAAGTCACGATTCTTAAAGACTTTGGCCAAAGTCGATCACCTAGGGTGGATCGCATCAGTTGTAAAGAATCGTGGACATGTCGACATGAGATGTGCGCCTTGGAAACTTGACGGTATATTCTATGTTTCCTAAGCACAACTCGGATAGCCTACGACGGAGGGATTGTTAAACATATGTGATGACCTCGACTTTGTAATCAAAAAGGTTGTTCGTGTTCTTCGCGAATTCGGAGGTGGCCGAATTGCGTACATATTAGCTAGGCTTATATGACGAACGTGTCTTAACTTAGAGAGTCCCAATATGAAGTGTACTCGTTGAGCACTTGGGTAGCCGATTAATTTTGATAAAAGATAATATTCGATATTATAATTATCAACTAAGATAATCAAGTGTTATTGGATAACATTGATTATTGGATTAATTCAATAATTACACAAGGGCTTAATTGTAAAATCATAATTATCTCTACCATTTGAGGATATTATGGTAATTGTAAGTATGTAATAATAGGTGGTTTGGCTTGATTTAATTGGATTAAATCAATGTGGCAAACATTTAACTAATCCATTTCCTAATCTTTGGCTTGATTTAATTGGATTAAATCTAAAGTGGGAGACAATGGAGATTAGTCACACCTAATTATACATATTTGGACAAATTAGATTAAGCCCACTTAAAAGTTGATTACAACTTTTATTAATTAAAAATGCCTAAGTTTTGCTATAAATAGCAAGCTTTAGGAAGGTTTTAATTACAAGTTCAAATAAAGCATAAGCAAATTCTTGAGAGATTAGCCTAAGTTAGAGAAGTGTTTAGAGAAGCTTGTGAGGTCTCTAAAACATTTCATCTAGGAGAAATCAAGATTGGATCTTGAAGTGAAGCTTGGAAGCATTGGAAACAAGATTGGATCTTGAAGTCAAGCTTGCACACCTTGGAGGTTCTCCAACAATTTCAACAAGGAGAAGTAGATTGGATCTTGCATCAAGCTTACTAGGTAATGTTTGATCTTTCCTAAGCTATGTTTATTTGTGTATTAGATGCATGATCACATAGCTTAATGTTGAATAAGGCTAATCAATTGTGTTAGGATACTTTAGAAGTATAAACACAACATGCTTGTAATTAGGTCAAAGATGTTCATGTTGGACATGGAAACAATTAATTAGAGTTTGGAACTCTAGATTAAAGCTTAGAGCTATGACTACCATTCTAGATTCACTTGACCACCTTTAGGTGGACTAGAATTGTTCACGAGATATTTCTAATTGGGATTCTAAAATGGTTTATCTTTTGGATTCAAAATTTACGCAAATGCGTATTTAGAATAAATTTATGTTTTTGGAAAAATATTTGATATTTTAAAAAACTTGATTTTTATTCTATAACATGTGTTTATGTTGGTTTTGAAATTAAAAATTAATTTTGGATGTTTTTGAAATGTTTAGGGAAGTCCGGAAGCACCGATACTTTGAAATGAAAATTAAAAAAAAAAGCAGCAGCCCAGGTCACGCTACAGTGCGCGCGCGCGCACTATTAGCGCATGTTCTTTACTCGCGTGGTGCCCCTCGCGCGCACTGATTTTATTTTGCTTCGTTTGGGAGCTTTCAGACTCCGATTCAGTCCCGATTTTTTCTTATACACTCGTAATGGAATATAGTATTTTATTATACGATTTAAAATTACACACATAGTTAATATCCATGGGTTAGACCCATTTCCATTACCCGGGGCACCGATCCGACCCTATGGGTTCCACAACTGCCCCAACATAATGATATCAGTAGCAAAGGCTTAACCACACAACACATATTTTGAATCTATGTCATAGCAATTTTAATTTAATTATGCATAATACATATTAGATATGTATTGCATGTTTTAAATTAAAACTTTGACCTAATTAAGTTAATGACTTGATTGTCATAAATCTCCGTGATTAGGTGATTACTTTTAAGTAATAGTATTAATAATGTTGGAGCATTATTGGATGGTTCGTCTTGTCAATACGGAGATGAATGAGTTCTTACTACTTATATCCAATATTGTCATTAGTGTGAGGGTATAAATGCTCGGAAGTTAGGTCACTCCGGTAAAATATTAGATATAGCGTTATGTGTTAACGTAGTCACCCAATATCGTCATTAGTGTGAGGATATACATACGAAGCTCATTAGTGCACATTGACAAGTATACACCTAGAACACGTCTTAATCCAATAATGTAATTAGTGTGAGGATAAGAAACGATTCAGGAATCAAACCAGGAGTCACATGAAGTGATTGACCTTGAAGGTCTACCTAATGAGTTTATAAAGGCCAATATCGTCATTAGTGTGAGGCTGGAGTAAATGTCATGGGATCCACTTCCCGCTATGAAATTTTGATAGTCAAATTTCTATTTTTCCATTAAAAGAGATTACGAAATTACGTAAAGTAGTGGGGACACTAATAGATTTAAAATTCCATAATCAATTAGTGTTATCACTTTTGAAATGAAAATTATTCTGCTACTACTCAAAGATGTTGTCTTGTAGATGGCTGCCACTAATCCATTGATGAAACTTTTGGATTCCAATAAGCTAAAAGGAGCCGAGAACTATTTCGAATGGGAAATGAACATACGCCTTGTCTTGGAGTATGAAAAGTTAACTTATGTCATGATCAATCCACTGCCTGTTGATATCGATCATGACTCCACTCCAGAAGAGCGAGAGAAACTTTTAATAGATGGAAGGATGATAACCTGAATGTGAAATCCTACATCTTGGGATCGATGGTTCCAGATTTTCTGAGACAATATATTGAAGTACCGGATGTTTGGAGAATCATGCGAACACTCAAAGAGTTGTTCGAGGAAAATCAAGAGATGGAACTTTATCGAAGGTCTAAGGAATTGTTTCGTGTGATGAAATCAAGAGGGATGAGCAGTCAGCGCTCATGTTTTGAACATGATAGACCAAATTCGATATCTGGAACGACATGTCATTGTGTTTGATGAATGGATGGGCCGTAATTTGATTATGTCTTCTTTACCTGGTTCTTATGCTGGCTTTGTATTGAATTTCCATATGCATTAGATGCAAGCCACATATGAAGAACTTTATAACATGCTACGCACGGCGGAGCAAAATTTGAAGAAAGGCAACCCCACATTATATCTCCATGGTGGAGCTGGCTCTTCAAAGACTTCTGGGAAGTCAAAGAAAATAAAGATGGGGAAGAAGAAGATTGCAAAGAAGAACTCCAAGAAGCGCAAAAGCGCAAAACCAAAAGTAGCTCGTGATCAATGTCTATAATGCAAGAAGTCTGGACACTGGAAGAAGGACTGTCCAGAGCTTAAAGCAGGACCCTTATGTACGCTTTGTATTTTTCCAATTATTGACATCTCATTAGCCTTAGATGCAAATAGTGGATGAGTGTTGGACACTAGCAGTCCCACTCATATTTGCAATTCCCTGTAGGAAATGAGGGTTAAAAGAAGGCTGAATAAAATGGAGATTCAGCTTAGAGTTGGCAATGACGAGACATTAGATGTCAAGGCCATAAGAACTGTTGTTCTAGATCTCCCAAATAGATGTAAATTAGATTTGCATGACTGTTATTATGTTCCCTCACTTATCAGACAAATAATATCGTTGCCAATATTAGATAAAGAGTGATATAAAATAAACATTAAGGATGAAACTTTATATTTGTATGATAAAGAAAATTAATTGAAATGTGAATGTTCTTTATCAAACGGTCACTATGTTTTGGAAACATGTAGAAATGTCTTTAATATAGAGAAAAATACAAGTAGGAAGTCTCAACTAAATAATACTGAATTATGACATATGAGATTGAGCCACATATGTGTTAGACGTCTATCCAAATTGGTAAATGATGGTTTGATTGAAAATCTTACCTTAGATCCTTATCAGATTTGTGAGTCATGTATCTAAGGAACGATGACAAAGGCCATATTTCAAGGTGTTGGACACCGTGCTGGAGATTTATTGGAGCTAATACACAGTGATATGTGTGGTCTATTAAATCATGCCACTCATGATGGTTCAACATACTTTGTGACTTTCACAGATGACAAGTCTAGATATGGATATGTCTATCTGATGAAACATAAGTCGGAAATATTTGACAAGTTCAAAATATTCTAAAACGAAGTAGAAAAATAAACCAGTAAATTCATCAAATACCTTAGATTAGATCGATGCGGTGAATACATGAGTGAAGAATTCAGAAATTATTTAAGGGAGAATGGAATTCTCGCCCAATATAGCCCACCAGGAACATCTCAACATAATGGAGTGTCTGAGCGTAGAAATCGTACTTTATTGGATATGGTGCGAACGATGATGAGCTATACAGATCTTCCTTATTACCTTTGGGGTTATGCTTTACAAACTGCTGCCTACATACTTAACAGGGTTCCATCGAAAGCTGTTTCTACGACCCTTTATCAGATATGGTTCGGTAGAAATCCAAGTCTTAAGTATTTAAAGATTTGGGGGTCGTCCTGCATACGTAAGAATTGAGCAGTGGGATAAACTATCACCAAGAGGGTATAAATATAGGTTCGTTGGATATCCTGATAATTTCATGGGATATCAATTCTACGATTCTGAACAACGAAATGTTTTTGTTGTTCGCTTTGCAACTTTTCTTGAAAAGAAATTTTTGACAGAAAATGGGAATTGTAGAAAGATTAAACTTGATGAGTTTGATCCCAACATTAAGGAACCTGAGATGGAACCAGAGATCCAACTAGGTGAAAGATCTACAACACAAGTTCTACGTAAGTCGAATAGAATATCAAGGCCTCCTGAGAGACTGTTTTTAACATCTGATGTGAGCCTTGATGTTCTCCTCTTGGAGGAAACAGATCCGACTACGTATAAAGAAGCGATATTGGATATCGATTCGGGAAAATGGCAGGAAGCCATGAAATCCGAAATAGATTCAATGCATGCCAATCAAGTCTGGGACTTAGTTGAACTTCCTGAATGAGTTAAACCTATTGGCTGTAAATGGGTTTACAAAAGGAAGCGAGAGCCCGATGGAAAGATGGAAACCTTTAAGGCTCGACTGGTAGCGAAAAGTTACACTCAACGTCCTGGGATTGACTATGAGGAAACTTTTTCACCAGTAGGCATGCTAAAATCCATTAGGATTCTTTTAGCCATTGATGCATATCACGACTATGAGATATGACAGATGGATGTGAAAACCACTTTCCTAAATGGATTCCTTGAAGATGATATCTATATGGAACCATCAGAGGGTTTCGTATCCAGTGAGACTTCAAACTTGGTTTGTAAGCTCCAAAAGTCTATTTATGGACTTAAACAGGCATCCCGAAGTTGGAATCATTGTTTTGATGAGATAATTAGATTATCTGGATTCATCAAAAACAAGGAAGAACCATGTCTTTATAAGAAATTTAGTGGGAACATGATAGTTTTCTTAGTCTTGTATGTAGATGGCATCATTATCATAGGAAATGATATAGGAATGATGCAAAGTGTGAAAGCCTACCTTTGCAAGAACTTCTCCATGAAAGATTTGGGTGAAGCTTCATATTTACTAGGTATAAGGCTCTATCAAGATAGAGTTAGGAAGCTTATAGGGTTGTCACAATCGACTTACATAAACAAGATGTTAGAAAGGTACAGTTTTACCAACTGCAAGGTAGCAAATGTACCTTTCCGATACGGCATACATCTTTCGAAGAAAATGACACCTCAAATTGAGGAAGAGAGAGTTATGATGTCTAACTTGTCATATGCTTCTTGTATTGGAAGCATAATGTTTGCTATGTTATGTACTAGACTTGACATCAGTTTCGACGTCAGTGTGACCAGCCGATATCAATCTGATCCAGGTAATGATCATTGGACAACTGTGAAACATATCCTAAAATATCTTAAAGGCACCAATGATAAGTTTCTGATATATGGAGAAAATGAGCTACATGTTAAGGTTTATACAGACTCCGACTTCTAGGGAGATCCATATGATAGAAAATCTACATCAGAATACATATTTACCCTTAACGGTGGTGCTGTTAGTTGGCGATGTTCAAAGCAAGGCTCAACAGCTGATTCCACCACTGAGGCGGAATTTATAGCGGCTTCAGAAGCTGTTAAAGAAGCTGTTTGGATTAGAAATTTTATCATAGAACTTGGTGTTGTGCCTATTATTGCGGATTCGAATCAATTATACTGTGATAATAATGGAGCCATCACGCAGGCTAAGGAGCCGAGGGCACATTCCAAGTCTAAACACGTGGAAAGGAAATACCGCGTAATTAGAGAGATTATTGAACGAAAAGACATAATGGTCTTGAAGGTTCAAGGACAAGACAACATAGCAGACCCGATTACAAAAGCCTTACCTCCTAAGTTATTCGATAAACATATGAAGGAGATGAGACTACGGTACCATCCGGATTGGCACTAAACAAGTGGGAGTTTGATGGAGTTGGTTCTTGGAGTGTCAATTCAATTTGTACATTTTATTATTTATTAGTAAATTAACTACATTTTTCATTTCATACCTTATTAATGGTATTGTTATTATGCGTATTAAATTGATGTATAGATATGCTAAGAATGACATAGACCTTAGAATAGTCTTGACACTAGGTGTAAACTATTCTTAAAGTAAATATTCCTATTCGTTGGTTTTGGAATACGGTCGAATTCCTATAACCTATAAGACTAGCACATGTCGTATATCGGAATTGGAGTTCCAATGATTTAACGAATTATACCATGAGTTTTGGAAACTCGTATAGACATGTGGGTATTCGTTGGAGCGAATACTGAATGACTCACCTGTGATTCCTAATAATTGGAAGTACACACCACCACCATATGTGTACCATAAATGGTTTAGGTATCCATATGAGTTAAGTCACGATTCTTAAAGACTTTGGCCAAAGCCGATCACCTAGGGTGGATCGCATCAGTTGTAAAGAATCATGGACATGTCAACATGAGATGTGCGTCTTGGAAACTTGACGGTATATTCTATGTTTCCTAAGCACAACTCGAATAGCCTACGGCGGAGGGATTGTTAAACATATATGATGACCTCGACTTGTATAGTTCAGAAAGGTTGTTCGTGTTCTTCGTGAATTCGAAGGTGGCCGAATTGCGTATATATTAGCTAGGCTTATATGACGAATGTGTCTGAACTTAGAGAGTCCCAATATGAAGTGTACTCGTTGAGAACTTGGGTAGCCGATTAATTTTGATAAAAGATAATATTCGATATTATAATTATCAACTAAGATAATCAAGTGTTATTGGATAACATTGATTATTTACTTTGACCTAATTGGATTAATTCAATAATTACACGAGGGCTTAATTGTAAATCACAATTATATCTACCATTTGAGGATATTATGGTAATTGTAAGTATGTAATAATAGGTGGTTTTGGCTTGATTTAATTGTATTAAATCAAGGTGGCAAACATTTAACTAATCAATTTCTTAATCATTGGCTTGATTTAATTGGATTAAATTTAAGTGGGAGACAATGGAGATTAGTCACACCTAATTATACATATTTGGACAAATTAGATTAAGCCCACTTAAAAGTTGATTACTGATGAGCGGAAAATATATCAATATTTACCGCCCCTTTAACTTAATATTTTGTTTAGTTTCTCGGGTTTGATGAACGTTTTGATGTGTTTTAGTTTATTTTGCAGATAAAATAATATCGGGTCTCAATGAAATCATTTAGGATGAAATATGGGCCAAATAAGGGCAATTATTGGACTTGATATTTTAATTTTGGAGATTGGAAATTTGAAAGGCGTTTTGACGAAGTGCAGTTTTGGAAATTCCAGTTTTGCGCATCTGTCGTATGTTGGGCATAACTTTTTACTCAGTTATCGAATTGAGCTGATTTAAGTTCCAGATTAAAGAAGACTCAAAGATCTACAACTTTGAAAGACAAAATAATTTCGAATTCTGAAGATTTCATGCCCGACATTGATGAACCATCCAGAAGTGTGTAGTGTGTAATTATTAAAGTCACTTTCAATCATTTTCAAAGCAAAAAATAAATTAATAAATAAATAATAAAAATTATCAAATCATCACCAAACATGATAAGAGATTAGTGGAGCAATTAATAATGGATTTGGTGGAGCAATTAGTGGAGCAATTAGTGGAGCAATTAATAATTGATTTGGTGGATGATTTGATGGATGCAAAATTTTGCCTATAAATACCAAGCCATTTCATTTGTAAAATTCATACTTTCTTCTAAGGAATTCCTTAAGAATACTAAGAAGATTGTATCTTGTTTGTTTATTTACAGCTTTCAGTAATTAATTTTCGCTTTCGCACTTTCTTTTCTTTACTTTTCGGTTTTTACTTTCCGCAATTTACTTTTACGCACAGTACTTTTCTTTCTTTAATTTTCAATTTTTACTTTTCAGTAATTTACTTTCAGCAATTTACTTTTCAGCAATTTACTTTCAGCAATTTACTTTCAGTAATTTACTTTCAGCATTTAATTTTCAGTATTTAATTTCAGCATTTACTTTCAACATTTACTTTTCAATATTTAATTTTCAGTATTTTACTTTATGTCTTTTATTTTATTTAAGTTTTTTTTTACTACCCGTAAATATGTGTCGTAACTAAGCCAGTTATCTGGGGTTGTGATGAAATCCAATATCACCGGTTTATAAGGGGTTAGATTATAGCTTGGGTAATATAAAGATTTATTTATTGAGTCTTAATCTTAATGATTTTTCATTAACTGGCCATTAATAAAATTGAACTGGGAAACTTAAAATGAACTAGACATAGGGATTTTAAGTTTAAGACCTTAGACTCAATAGTCCACGATCTTCCTTGAGGATAGATAACCCTTTAATAGATTTCCTTACAGGATAGACATATACCTGTCGGGCGGGGGTAGCCATAATTGGAACTTAAACTTAATGAATCCAGATAATTTGGTTGACATAGACATATGGTTCAATTGGGTTAAACTGGGTATTTGTGTCTGACCATCGACAGAGGCTTACACATAATTTAGTGTTTCAGGTTAATAAATCAATATATTACCCAACTTTAAGATAACCACTTCATCTTTAAAATGATATTGGAAGAAATCACAACCCTAGATAGTTTTTAATATTGAATTTTCTTAAAATCTACTTTCAAACAATTTTATTTACTTGTTTTTAAATTTAGAATCGTCACCATTTCAAATCAATCAAACAACCTGTTAGATACTAGTAATCATTTGACCTCATAAAATTAATAGATTAGATATTAAGTCCTCGTGGGATCGATATTTCTATACTACTTGAACGATACGTGCGCTTGCGTTATACGTGTGTGTTTACGCCGGTCAAGTTTTTGGCGCCGTTGCCGGGGACTTATTTATCTTTTACTATTAGTTTAGGGGTTAGATACCTTTACTTGTATCTAATTTTCTTTTTACTTATTGTTTTTGTTTTCTTGTGTTTCAGGTTCTCGGAAACTTCATGAGACGAACCAGAAGCTTTGAACTTCGACCGCTTGACCCATAAATTGAAAGAACCATCAGGCATTTGAGAAAGGAAAGGCGAGAAGGCCAAGAAGCTTTAGTCAACATGGAACCTGAACCTTTGATCGTTGCACCACCAATTCCCATTTGAGACATAACCATTCCGGTGATTGACAGACTCATTTCATGTATTGTACTTCCTCTCTTACCAGCAAATGCGTGTGACATCAAAACATGCATTCAGATGATTCAGCAGTCAGTTCAATTCGGGGGGAATGCAACTGAAGATCCTAATTCCCACATCAGCAACTTCCTTGAAGTTTACGGCACTTTTAATTACAATCGAGAAGCTGAAGAAGCAATGAGACTGCGTGTTTTTCCATATTCCTTGAAGGACAGAGCTAAAGCTTGGCTACATTCATTACCAGCAGGTTCCATCACAACTTGGAACACTTTAGCCACCAATTTCTTGCAAAATACTTTCCACCAGCCAGAACCGGAAAGCTGAGGAATGACATCACATCCTTTGTACAACAAGATTCAGAATCCCTCTGCGAAGCTTGGGAAAGGTACAAAGATTTACTCTGGCAATGTCCACACCATGAGATTCCAAAATGGCTTCAAGTCCAAACATTCTATAATGGACTTTCTGGAATAATGAGAACCACAATCGATGCTGCTGTTGGAGGAGCTTTAATGGCAAAATGAGAAGATCAAGCATGGGAACTAATCGAAGAAATGGCCAACAACAATTCCTTGTGGCCAACTGAAAGGAGCATGATCCAAAGACTTGCAGGAATTTATGAAAGTGGAGCTAATACAACAGTCAACACCAAGCTAGATCAAATATGCAAATTCATGGAGACTCTTACAACTGGATCCACAAGTTCACCATATGGAGGAGCACCAGAACCAAACCAACTTGAAGAGACGGTAAATTATGTCAACAATTTCAATAGAGGGGAACAATCCATATTCCAACACCTACAATCCGGGGTGGAGGAATCATCCTAATTTTTCATGGAGCAAAAACTCAGGGCAAAAGAACAATCCACCACCTGGATTCCAACAGCAGAACTATCCACCACCTGGATTCCAACAACAGAACAAAGGCCAAGAACAGATAAATGAACCAGGAATAACAGAAGTGCTGAATCAGTTAAAAAAATACGATGCTATGTTTCAGAGCCAATCAGCTTCCATCAAAGCACTGTTTACAGACCGCCAGGTAATCTTCCCAGCAACACAGAACCAAATCCAAGGAACCGAGGGAAGGAGCAATGTCAAGCTATTACCTTAAAAAACGGTACTGAGATCAATAAAGATGTTGGAATCAAAGCAACAATTGAGGAAGTTCCAAAAGATGCAGTTCCACATATGGAGGAAAAAGAAGCAAAGGAAAAAGAAGCAAAGGAAAAAGAACAGATCACTCCACCTCCACCTTTTCCTCAACGTCTTCAGAAGAACAAATTGGACAAGCAGTTTTCTCGGTTCCTGGAAATCTTCAAAAAGCTGCATATCAACATTCCATTTGCAGAAGCGTTGGAACAAATGCCCACCTATGCCAAATTCATGAAAGATATTCTTTCACGAAAACGGAGATTGGGAGATTACGAGACAGTAGCATTAACAGAAGAATACAATGCTATCATTCAGAGGAAACTTCCCCCGAAGTTGAAAGATCCTGGCAGTTTCACTGTTCCTTGCGTCATAGGAGAACATAACTTTGGTAAGGCTTTATGTGATTTAGGTGCTAGTGTTACTTGATGCCTTTTTCTATTTTCAGGAAATTACAGATTGGAGAAACAATGCCAACTTCAGTCTCACTGCAACTTGCTGATAGAACGCTCGTATTTCCAAGAGGCGTAGTTGAGGATGTGCTGGTCAAGGTTGACAAATTCATTTTCCCAGCAGATTTTATTGTCCTTGATATGGAGGAAGACACAGACGTGCCAATCATCCTTGAGAGACCATTCTTGGCTACAGGTCGAACCATTATTGATGTACAAAAAAGAGAACTAACCATGAGGGTACAGGACCAAGAAGTAACATTCAATATTTTCAAGGCCATGAATTTCCCAGATGATGAAAAGAATGAGGAATGTTTCAAACTCGATGTGATACACAGTACCATTCAGAACTCTGATGAAAGACAAAGTTCTACTGACAAACTTAAAACATGTCAATTACCTGTGGAGCCTAAAGATAAAGCATCTTTTGCACTGAAAGAGCCAATTCTTGCTCTACAAGCAACAGAAGAGAAAAAGTTCCACCAGCTCAACGAATTGGAGGAATTTCACAATCAGCCTTTTGAAGATGCCAAATTGTACAAAGAAAAGGGCAAGAAAAGACATGATGAGAAGTTAGTGCGCATACAACTGGAACCAGGGCAGAAGGTACTGTTAAAAAATCAAGTGTGAAATTCTTCCCATGGAAGCCAAAATCACGGTGGTCAGGTCCATTTGATATCACCAAATTTTACCCAATAGAGCCGTTGAGATACATGATCATGACGCTAACAAAACTTTCAAGGTTAAAAACAAGCGTGTCAAGCACTACTGGGGAGAATCATTTGAGCGACAAAAGAAAGTGTCACACTTTCAGATCCAGCTTAACGTTCGAGAAGTCAAGTCTGGCTGACGACTTTAAACTTAGCGCTCGCAGGGAGGCAACCCATGCAATTTTTGTATATATTGTGATTTAGTGTGATTTAATTTTGTGTGTTTAGTTTTTACAGATTAAGTCATTTCAAGATGGAAGAAGCTCTCGCAAATCTTCACAAGCAATTTCCTTCTCTCCCCAAAAATCTCTAATGAAAGTTTACAAAGCTCGCTTGGAACGGATGAGGTTATTGACAATCCATGGTATTCCTAATGATATTCGTTGGGTAATTGAAGCACGAGTCCGATTGGCAGGTGAGTCTTCTGACTCTTTTATTTCACATCTGCCTGGTTGTTGGAAGAAGCACCTATGCAAAGAAACGTAGAGCTAAGCAAATGGTGTTTTGTTTCAAATGTGCACGATTTAATTGCAACACTCGTTGTCGTTCTTTAGGAATGGTGTCTGATAATCGCGAAGACAAAATTAAATTCATTAGGGATGGCTTGAGTAAGGAGTCTTTAGATGATATATCTTCGACTCTTGAGACGCATCCCAGTGGATATGTTCACATAGCCTTTCGCAAATTACATGCACAATTTCAAAAAGAAAGACAACAGTTAAGTCTTGGGAATCTGACTCAAAAAGACCCTGTTTGCCAATTTATAAGAAAATTGGATGGGAAGCTTGTCCCTGACGCATAGACGTTAATCAAACTGTAAATTCCTGTATATATTATATCTCTTTGTCTTTTCCTAATAATTGTGATTTGTTTTGTTGTTTTCTTTTATTTTCTCTGACAGGATCCATACCTTTTTGACTAACACGATATTATTTCGCTAGTAATCGTCCTCTGGAAGATACTTGTGCTATTTTTACTCACCCTTTTCAGGTACTATAAATTCAGCCCGTCATTTCACTTTTGAAGGCATCCAGAGTTGAGAAAGAAACACATAAAAAAAAATGGAAGCTACTTCAAGAAGACGAGTTGAAAATATCTATGTGTTTTGCGGTACTAGTGTTGGTACTAAGCCACAATACGTAGAAGCAGCACAAGAATTGGGTCGAGTCTTAGCTGCAAGAAATATGCACTTAATATATGGCGGAGGCAATCTCGGACTTATGGGGATCGTTTCAAAGGCTGTACAGGAAGGAGGCAGTCATGTTTTGGGAATCATCCCAAAACCCTTGGCAGAGGCAAATCTTATTGGATCATCAAACGGAGAGGAACTGATCGTGCCAGGTATGTCTGAACGACTGGTAGAAATGATTAACCGTGCTGATGCTTTTATCGCTTTGCCAGGTGGCTTGGGCACATTGGAGGAAATTTTTATAGTTCTATCTTGGGCGAACCTGAACATACACCAGAAACCGCTTGGATTGCTTAACGTTGATGGATTTTATGATTTTCTTTGTGTGTTTCTTGATGATGCTCGGAGAAATGGGTTCGTATCAAAACCTATGAAAGAACTATTCTTCACTGCCAGAACTGCTTCAGATCTAATAGACCAACTCATAGCCTATGAACCACAAGTTGACCTTATCCTTTCAAAGATAAATTGTTCCGAGGACGATCGTGGTAAGAGGCGTAGGATTAATCTGGATCTTAACCTTTAATTTTCTGTAGATTTTCAGCTAACTAGGTACAACCTTCTTAACTCTCCTTTTACTGTTTAAGACATTGGGGACAATGTCTTATTTAGGTTTGGGGGAGGGAATTAGTTGATCAGTACCTTGTTTTTAGATTTTGTGTTATTTTTATTTTTAGTCCTAAATTTTTCGAAAAATACAAAAAAATTGAACATTTTTCAAAAATTACAAAAATATTTTGTGTTTTTTTGTTTTGACTAAAAAGGTGAAATTGGTAAAAGATAGCTGAGTAATGAGTTTCCACTCCTGAGACGTATCTCAAACCTAATTCGAAACAAGTTAATTTTTGTTTATTTCCTTTTGAATTATTTAATTTGTAAATTCTCTATAAAATTGACTAAAATGAATCTTCATGCTCAGTTGACAGATATTATCAACATATATAGTAACGTACGAACATGAGCTAAAATTGAAAAGTTTGTAATATTCAGTGCTCTAGTTTAATTGGAAGAAACATCTCAAAAAGCAATGGAGTAAAAAAAAAAAAAAAAAAAACGTCTGAGATCCGAGTTATTAAGTCTGTAAGGGTGTTTTAACACCTAGTGCCCTAAAACCAACTGGTTTGGGAGTCACTGGCCCAAAGCTCGTTACATGGATCAGAGATGCTGCAAATATATATATATCATATAATATATATATATATATATATATCATATATATATATATATATATATTTTATCTGAAGTCTGGGTAATTAAGTCCGTAGGGGTGTCTTAACACCTGGTGCCCTAAAGCCAACTGGTTTGGGAGCCACCGACCCAACACTCGCTACATAGACGGAAGGTATTGTATATAAATAAAAAATAGAGAAAAATCAAAGAAAAAATCAGAAAAATGAAAAATTATTCCATTGCTGCAAAAAGGTGTGAATTCTGATAAAACTTTAGGACAAAAATATTACTCTCTTATCAACTGCACTTATGATTGTTGTGGGCAAAAATGAGTTGATTAATATTTTGTTGGCTGTGTATATGGAGAATGGTAAAAATAATCGGAGAATTTACTTATTCGGTAATTTAGAATGAAACAAAACAACTAGTAACTTGGAGTAGAAGTTTCACCTGATTAGTCACTAACATCTTTATTCTCTTTTCGCTTGTCTTTTTGCTTTTGTGTGCATTAGTTTCACTACCTTTTTACTTTTATAAAATGTTTGTGGGTATCATTGCTGTAAACCATCACGAGACTACAACTCGTCCACTAGGGACACCTAGGGGTTTAAAGGCTTGTTGCATATGCTAAATGCAACCGTGATCCCAACGAAAGTGGCATAGTTTAATTTTAATGTTTCTTGTATTTTATTTTGTTGTTTGCTCGAGGACTAGCAAAATGTTAGGTTTGGGGGTGTGATGAGCGGAAAATATATCAATATTTACCGCCCATTTAACTTAATATTTTGTTTAGTTTCTCGGGTTTGATGAACGTTTTGATGTGTTTTAATTTATTTTGCAGATAAAATAATATCGGGTCTCAATGAAATCATTTAGGATGAAATATGGGTCAAATAAGGGCAATTATTGGACTTGATATTTTAATTTTGGAGATTGGAAATTTGAAAGGGCGTTTTGACGAAGTGCAGTTTTGGAAATTCCAGTTTTGCGCATCTGTCGTATTTTGGGCATAACGTTTTACTCAGATATTGGATTGAGCTGATTCAAGTTCCAGATTAAAGAAGCCTCAAAGATCTACAACTTTGAAAGACAAAATAATTTCGAATTCTGAAGATTTCATGCCCGAAATTGATGAACCATCCAGAGGTGTGTAGTGTGTAATTATTAAAGTCACTTTCAATCATTTTCAAAGCAAAAAATAAATTAATAAATAAATAATAAAAATTATCAAATCATCACCAAACATGATAAGAGATTAGTGGAGCAATTAATAATGGATTTGGTGGAGCAATTAGTGGAGCAATTAGTGGAGCAATTAATAATTGATTTGGTGGATGATTTGATGGAGGAAAAATTTGCCTATAAATACCAAGCCATTTCATTTGTAAAATTCATACTTTCTTCTAAGGAATTCCTTAAGAATACTAAGAAAATTGTATCTTGTTTGTTTATTTACAGCTTTCAGTAATTAATTTTCGCTTTCGCACTTTCTTTTCTTTACTTTTCGGTTTTTACTTTCCGCAATTTACTTTTACGCACAGTACTTTTCTTTCTTTAATTTTCAGTTTTTACTTTTCAGTAATTTACTTTCAGCAATTTACTTTTCAGCAATTTACTTTCAGCAATTTACTTTCAGTAATTTACTTTCAGCTTTTAATTTTCAGTATTTAATTTCAGCATTTACTTTCAGCATTTACTTTTCAGTATTTAATTTTCAGTATTTTACTTTATGTCTTTTATTTCATTTAAGTTTTTTTACTACCCGTAAATATGTGTCGTAACTAAGCCAGTTATCTGGGGTTTTGATGAAATCCAATATCACCGGTTTATAAGGGTTAGATTATAGCTTGGGTAATATAAAGATTATTTATTGAGTCTTAATCTTAATGCTTTTTCATTAACTGGCCATTAATAAAATTGAACTGGGAAACTTAAATGAACTAGACATAGAGATTTTAAGTTTAAGACCTTAGACTCAATAGTCCACGATCTTCCTTGAGGATAGATAACCCTTTAATAGATTTCCTTACAGGATAGACATATACCTGTCGGGCGGGGGTAGCCATAATTGGAACATAAACTTAATGAATCCAGATAATTTGGTTGACATAGACATATGGTTCAATTGGGTTAAACTGGGTATTTGTGTCTGACCATCGACAGAGGCTTACACATAATTTAGTGTTTCAGGTTAATAAATCAATATATTACCCAACTTTAAGATAACCACTTCATCTTTAAAATGATATTGGAAGAAATCACAACCCTAGATAGTTTTAATATTGAATTTTCTTAAAATCTACTTTCAAACAATTTTATTACTTGTTTTTAAATTTAGAATCGTCACCATTTCAAATCAATCAAACAACCTGTTAGATACTAGTAATCATTTGACCTCATAAAATTAATAGATTAGATATAAGTCCTCGTGGGATCGATATTTTTATACTACTTGAATGATACGTGCGCTTGCGTTATACGTGTGTGTTTACGCCGGTCAATTACAACTTTTATTAATTAAAAAATGCCTAAGTTTTGCTATAAATAGCAAGGTTTATGAGGGTTTTAATTACATGTTCAAATACAAGCATAAATAAATTCTTGAGAGATTAGCCTAAGTTAGAGAAGTGTTTAGAGAAGCTTGTGAGGTCTCTAAAATGTTTAGAAATCAAGATTGGATATTGAAGTGAAGCTTGGAAGCATTGGAAACAAGATTAGATTTTGAAGTCAAGCTTGCACACCTTAGAGGTTCTCCTACAATTTCAACAAATGAGAAGTAGATTGGATCTTGCATCAAGCTTACTAGGTAATGTTTGATATTCTCCAAAGCTATGTTTATTTGTGTATTAGATGCATGATCACATAGCTTAATGTTGAATAAGGCTAATCAATTGTGTTAGGATACTTTAGAAGTATAAACACAATATGCTTATAATTAGGTTAAAGTTGTTCATGTTGGACATGGAACAATTAATTAGAGTTTGGAACTCTAGATTAAAGATTATAGCTATGGTTACCATTCTAGATTCATTTGACCACCTTTAGGTGGGCTAGAATTGTTCACGAGATTTTCTAATTGAGATTCTAAAATGGTTTGTGTTTTGGATTCAAAGTTTACTCAAATGCGTATTTAGAATAAATTTATGTTTTTGGAAAAATATTTGATATTTTAAAAAAATTTATTTTTTTCTATAACATGTGTTTATATTGGTTTTGAAATTAAAAATAATTTTGTGTGTTTTTGAAGTGTTTAGAGGAAGCCCAGAAGTAATTAGGGTAATAGACCCTAATTGCTCAGCTCTCCGGAAAATTTTCAGAGAGCTAAAGCACTGATACTTTGAAATGAAAATTAAAAAAAAAACAGCAGCAACCCAGATCGCGCTACAGTGCGCTTATACAATTAATAATTTCACCAATACTTGATATCCATGGGTTAGACCCATTTCTGCTGCCCCGGGCACCGATCCGACCCTAGGGGTTCCACAACTACCCCAACAGTAGGTTAGGAACTGAACTCTTAGTGTATTTTCTCAACTTTTATGACAATATACTAAGTCATCGATCCTTCACAGCCTGTTGGAGGGATCCTCCCAAGGTCACCCACGAAGTCCGAGCTAGAATTATGATGGCCCGAAACTTCGCTGGTCAATGGAGAAAAGTAGTCAATGATGCGGCCTTTGTGGAGTCGAGCCTCATTCGGAGCGCACCCGCACAGGCCCCGGGGCGATTAGGTAGTTTACTGCTAACCTTCGGATAGATTCCTTGTGCTAAACTCAAATGTGAATGAAGTCATCTGGATTTGGAGACTGACCACATTTTTGCCTTGTTTGTAGGAATGTCAAAGCAAGTGAAATACCTTAAACGACTTCGTGGTGTAGCCAAGAGGCCAGCCGGATGAAGCTGGAAGTTCTCAAAAATGGTTGACCACTCCGATTCCCTCGGAGGCCAAAGAAAAATCTAAACTGGTTGCTCGGTCAGTGGTACAGCCTGTATCTTCTCCAACATGGGCGGCACCAAGTACAATTATTTGACCTTATTCTGGCTCCTCCAAGCCTTCGAGCAAACGCCGCCGCATGCTCGGAGATGAGGTGGTTGAGCTTCCAGAGGAGGAGGAAGAAAAGCAACCTCTGGTCCGTAGATCCACTGCTCGGAGAGAGGGGCGAGCTTCTGATGCTCCTTCCAGTACCGGAAAGGGAATGGTTACGCTGGGGGTGGACGACCTTAGTGAGAAGGTCCGTGATGTCACTTCTCATATAGTGTCGGCGATCAATGTGCTAGCAGATGCAGTTCCCTTCGAACAAATCCTAAAGTTTGAGGATCTATCCCCGAGTCGGTGATTACTGGGTTCACGACCCGGATGGCCGAAGTAAACATTCTTCCTCCTTTCTGTTCCATGTTTTTACTTTTGTTCATTTCTGACTTCTTCTTCCCTTATTGCAGGAAACCTACGTGATGGTCCGGAACCAGGACCTACTCTTGAGTCTTTTGTCCGAGGGGGGCCATGTACAGAGGCTTCAAAGCCAAATCTCAGAGCGAGAGGCCGAGCTGGAAAAAAAGGATGAGGTAATCAAAACTCTTGAGCAGACCACGGCCGAAGCCCTTGCACTGAATGAGTCATTTTGCAATGCTTCTGCCTTTTCCAAGAAGAATATGGAGGCTGCCAAGAAGGATATGGAGACTACCCAAGAGGAAAACAAATGCATGAGGTGGGAGGTGACGAGCTTTGAATCCAAGCTCAAGGCGATGACCAAGGAGAGGGATCAAGCCCGGGTGGCACTGACAAAGAGAGAGGCCAAACTGGAGGACGAACTGGAGAGAACCAGGCTCGAGGGGGTCAGCGACTGCGCTCAGATTATTCCGATAGTGATGCCCGAGATTGACATGGGGCCCATCCACGTTGCCATCTGGTTCTGCAAAAGGGAGCTCTCAATGAGGAGTTCCGCAAACTACTCGCCCTCCCTTCAGAGGATATCCGTGATCCTGAGCCCATTTCTGCCGTTCTTATGTCTCTGGTCGCTGATGAGATCTAGCCTGAGGCACCTGCCCTTGCCCCTGAAGCTGAAATTCCTGAAGCAGAAGTTGCCGAAGCCCCTCCTGCCGCCGGAGACAGGATTTCAGGCACAGGCTCCGATGCAGATCGGAATGCACTCGGTGGGACATAACCCGACTCCAAGGCGATGGTACAAGATAGCCTCAGCGGAACGAATCCGGCTCTGAGCTGGTAGGACATAATAGTCTCGGCGAAACGAATCCAACCCCAAGCTGGTGGAACATAACAGTCTCGGCGGAACGAATTCAGTCCCGAGCTGGTGGAACAGAGCAGTCTCGGCGGAACGAATCCAGCCCCGAGCTGGTGGAATATAACAGTATCGGTGGAACGAATCTATCCCCGAGCTACTAGAACAGAGCAGTCTCGGTGGAATAAATC
This sequence comes from Zanthoxylum bungeanum, assembly GCA_019454045.1. Classification (NCBI taxonomy): domain Eukaryota; kingdom Viridiplantae; phylum Streptophyta; class Magnoliopsida; order Sapindales; family Rutaceae; genus Zanthoxylum; species Zanthoxylum bungeanum. The sequence goes on along the minus strand of SKCR01047036.1, from coordinate 206,138 downwards.
CAGCCCTGAGCTGGTGGAACAGAGGAGACTTAATCATAAGGGAATAATTTCAACCTCCGAGGCTCCGCGGATCCCGGCACAGGCGTCCCCTTGCCAAACATCAACAAAAAAATGGGAATAAAACAAGGTTAGCGCAATGGAGGCGACTTAGCACATACTCCACACAAACTAAAGAAAAACAACAACTCGGGTGCCCCAAGACAACATCTTGTCTGGTGCCTCCCAAAACATAATTCTGAATCTTACAATTCAACATTCCGGCTAGCCGGGCTACGGATCAGTGAACGGTCGAGACCTTGAGGGAAAAAACCTCCTTATGCTGGGCGGCTCTGGAGTCTGCAAGCGCAATGAGGGCAAAAACCTCCCCATGCCATGCTCTCCTGACCCGAGGCGGTTATACAGATACCCCACGGGGGAAGAAGACACCCCGTGTGCACCATCCCTTAGTGGTTCTCAATGGGACTCACCAGCCGACTCGCTGGGGAAGAAACCTCCCTGAGTCCGGTTTACCTAGGACCACAATGGTCATGGAGGCCATTCGGCCATCCCCATGCCTTGTGCTTCGGTGGTTCTCAACGGGATTCACCGGCCAACTCATAGGGGAAGAAACATCCATGGGTCAGGTTTACCCGAGTTATTCCTCAAAGATACGAGTCACGGGGTAGTAACGCTCTGGCCTCGGGGGTTTGATAATGACACACGGGATTTGCGTGCTGCGAGGGGTTCACGCTTTTCCCACATGCACTCCACCCCTTGATGCGTTCTGGATCCTCAAAGGTGAAATGAGTTAGGTCGGGACACTTCCACCCGGAGGTTTGATAACGACACCCGGGATTGGTGTGTCACGGGCTTGATGCCATTCCTAACTACCGATCACCCTTTTGCATCGAGCACATCCCAAGAATATTGAAAATAAATTTCGCATTCGATTAATAGACAAGTTTCTTAATTCAAAAGAGAGAGTTTTATTCATATTCAGGGGACATGCTGCCCTTCTTACAACTCTTTGCGGGTCATTTTAAGAGAGGCTTTTACAATCATTTCTGGTTCTTGCCTCGGAGTCCGAAATATCTTCTAGTCTAAGCTGGATTCCGAAATTCCGGACCGCGCTGATAGGGCTCCTTTACGCCGAATGCTCCATTAGCATCTCTGGATAACTTTGGAGCTCGTCAAGAACCCGCGGTCTCTCGTGGTTCTCCACCAGGTTTTCCTCACATCCTCTCATTCGGAAGGATCATTGCGCTGAATAGATGGGACCCTGATGAGTGCCGATCACGCGCTCATGGCCGACCTATTCCTTGGCTGATCCTTGAGCACTACCTCCCTCCGGAACTGAGGACCTGGCAGATCGAACAAGCGTAGCACATTCTTCTCGGCGGAACTTGTTCAGCCGTGACTGGCGGTTGGCAGACTTCACCCATCCACATCATTACATTTCATTCTACAACTCAGTCATAATGGGTGATCGTTGGCCAACCTTTTTACATTCTATTCTACAACTCAATGGGGGGAGCTGCTGCTGTCTTAAATCCTGATGCGTTCTTCCCCCATCTTTGCCTATATCATCAACTTTCATTCTTCTTACAAATCCTTTCATCTTTCCGTTCTGACCAACTTTCTCCCGTTTATTTTCCCTTTCTTCCAGTCTTCCTTTTCCAAACCACTCTGCTGCTGAACTCTCCAACGACCCATGACTTCCACCTTCCATCTTTGTCTTACTACGCAAGTTGTTTTTTATTCTTTCCCCACAGACGACGCCAACTGTTGACGGGTGATTTTCATCCCATGGGCAGTTTCGAGATAACCCTCCCGAGACAATCCTCATTCAACCTTGAATTTGTTTGGTTATGGGGAGACCAAAGGCAAATATAACGAAAGGCAAGAAGAACACAAAAATTGACAAAGAGAGTTTTAACGTGGTTCGGCAGAGCAAGTCCAACCTACGTCCACGGGCACAAAGTGGGGTGTTATTTTTATTGCCTAAACAAGCTCGACCGACCTGTTTATGGACGGATCTGAAGAAAATCGGGCTGTTTATTTGTGGTGTTTTTAAAAATAATATACTCTTCTTTTTACAAGATTTTGTTAAGTTTTTTCTCTCTCCCTACAAATGAAATTAACTCTCATTTATATACTCAATGAGTTACAACACTGTTCCCCTACTTCCATGTCGTCACCCACGTGAACTTCCGGTTGATTGACAGGTTCTCTGTCCCAAAACTGTCTTCGCCGAAAGCAAACATGCCACCTGACGGCTTGCCAAATCATCCTGCTTTCTCTACTGCCATACGCAATGTATTGTAGCCAACCTGTAAAGTGTTCCCAAACATCTGTGTATGCCAAAGAGAAAAGTCCAAACTGCCCCGGTCACATGTCGGACTTCCAGAGGTCGGAAAGATGATCTGCCGAACTACCCAAACTGCTATTGTCCTGACCCTGACTGTCCAACCCATCTGCCATGGTACCAAAGGCTGTACAGAACTAAGCTGAGCTGCGGGCTTTTGTGGTCGGTCTCTACGCTAATGTGGTCGGTGTCTGAATCTGTACCATATTGTGTGCTCTGGTCGGTCAGATTAGGAAACCGAGTTCGATCTTTAAGTCTGGTTGAGGAACAACCAATACCCTCCGAGCACTGGTCCTCCCAATGTGGAAAATTTCATCTCTGCCATTGCCGAACTGTTCAGATATCTTAGTCCCAAAAATCACTATCAACAGAAAACAACACCAGATGAATGTAATTAAACCTAACAATTAGAACCCCAACACTGATAATTAATTCTACCGTCAAAATGATCAGTGTTAGCAAAGAGTAGTAAAAAAAGACTTGGATATTAAGATGATGAACCAGTGTGATATCAGCATTTCCGGGGTAATATCAGTCATTATGGTATGATATCAGACATTTCAAAGATTGATATCAATATTTCCGGGGTGATATCAGTCATTGAGGTGTACTTTCATTCTGAAGTGATGTCAGCCATTCTAGAATGATGATATTCACTCTAGTACACTTCTTATGGTTGTCATTCATTTGATAGAATCTCTTCAACTCTTGAACCGATGGTTCCCACAGGCCAGCCCGACTCCATATCACATGAAGCTCGACGAGTACCCTCAACTCATTCAGATTGAGTTGGCATTGGGCCAGGTTCAAAGTTGCTAGTAAAGGTGTTCACGGGTCGGGTCAGGTCATATTTTTTTAAATTTTGTGAGACCCGATTGGGTCGGGTCACATGGAGGTCGGCTGGGGTCGGGTCACGCGGAGGTGAAACCCGATCGGGTGCGGGTCGGGTCGGGCAAACAAAATATATATTTTTTAATAAATTAATTATTTTGAAATATAAATATTAGTTATTTTATGTCCTGAAAATTATCATATATATAAAGTTTTAATTTAACAAAAGTAATAAACAAATGAAATAATAGTAAATTTTTTTAAAAAAATAATAAATTTTTTAGAAAAATAAAAAAAATTAGAAAAATAATAAAAATATTATAGGGTCGAGTCGGGTCAGGTTTTAGTATCAAACCCGATGCCAATCAGAAAATTTCGGGTCGGGTGGAATTTTTTTTAAAACCCGCGCGGGTCGGGTCGGGTCGCGGGTTGACATGACCCTTTGAACACCCCTAGCTGCCAGTATTTTTGCTAAATATCCTTACATAGGCAGAGGCAAACCCATGTCAAAGAAAGCTGTACAGAGGGCAACTTGACTACCACTTGGTTGGCTTTCCTAGTCTAATTTCTGAGGGACATCCAAACTGATTTCGTCATAAATACTGAATCTTTCACTGAGCTGATCTAATTCAGCAAGTGTTATGGTGGAGATTTTTTCCATATCCAGGTTGATGAAGTCCAAAGGGGAGGTGTTGGGTCGGGGCGGGCTACTCTTACCGTAAAAGATTGGTTTTCTTCCTCAAAGGGGGTTGGGGTTGTGTTAAGGTCACTGAGGCGTTTTGATCCCAAGCTTTTCACATAGTTTGGCTCGTTTGGACGCATGGTAGGTGCATCAGGAGGCAGAAAGGCGAGGGAGTTGCAGAAGAAGCCTCAGATTATGACATTCCTAAAAATGGATGACCCGAAGAGTGAGGTTAGTAAAGTCACTACTTGTAATAAATGGATCTGATTGGCCAGATTGAGGGTGGTTGAGGATGACATAGACTATAATGATGATCTTGTGACATGAGCTGACATCAGAGTCGGTGAAACAGTGGATTTGGAAGCCTATATAAAGGGGTTGAAGTCACAAATTCATGGGTTAGTAATTTCTGCATTTTCATTACTTGTAAAAGCCAAGAAGCTTTAGAACTAGAGATAGAGAGAGAAAGTTGGTCAGTATCTGACCACTTGAGAGAATTGTAATGGGCTTGTGTACGATCTGATTTGGCTTATTACCGTACCAGTTCATTCCTCCACTTATAGGCCGGGTCGGTCTTGACCCCGAGTAGTAATAAAATATCCTCATTTCTCCCATGGACGTAGGTATGAGTCACTCTCTGCCGAACCAAGTAAATCTATGTGTTTATCTTGTCTGCTTCTCAAGTTTGTGCGATTTCCTACTAACCAAACAAATTTATCGTTGAAGGAAACTTATTCAAGCGGCAAATTCTTTATTTTATCATTTGAACGAAAAAACAACCTACAACACCTTATTAATTAATTATTAAGTTTGCATATTATTTTTTATTCCACTACTCACTTTAATTTGTACAAATTATTAGTAATTTTAGCCTCTCTTTAAAAATAAATTAACACTATAATCTTTTTTTTTTCCTATAAATAATGACAATGGCCAAAATCAAGTGAAACGAACAAACAAAAACCACCATCCTCTAATATTGGAAATGGCCTTCTCTCTCTGCTCCACTAAAACACTCCTCTTCTTCTTCTTCATCACCTCAGCCATTCCCATCGCTTACATAATCTCTCTCGAGCTAACAAAGCCTGCAACTCACGTGTATCACTACCACAGCTCCAGCTTCATGTGTGAGACCGCCAAGTGGGACGATGTAGGCCGTCGATTTCTCGTCTCCTTTTTAGACGGAGGAGTTGGTCAGGTCTTGGTGCCTGATGATTATTCACCAGGCACCGTTCTAGAAGAAGTCAAACTGCTCAAGGAGGCTGACGTGGCCGGTAATGCAACCATGGGGATCGCCGTTGACCGGTCTAGGAATCGGCTCGTTGTGGCGTTTACTGATGCATTAGGATGTAAATACAGTGCTCTCGCCGCGTATGATTTGTCCACGTGGAAGCGTCTGTTCCTCACGCAGCTCAGTGGCACAAGTAAGTGCGTATCATCAACTATCAAATGAAAATATTATCGTGACTGATTCATTCCTTGTTACAAATTGCTTGTAGATTTTGTCTTCCAGATTTATCAACTTTGAGCCGTTGACTTTTTAAATATGGAGCCATTGCTAGAAACAAGAAAGTGATTAATAAATTCATACGATTGCTAAATTACGTATAATGTAATCAATTTAGCCGGCCTTGTAGTTTAATTATTATTTTATTTATCGTGCATGCAAGATAAACTATTTTAATTAACCATAAAATTAGGGGAGATTGTCACCTCCCATATTATGCGGTATTGTTACTCACTTATCTAAACAAAACTAAGATTCTTTTACAATTTTACAGTTGAATAATAATTTATTAACATGATAATTAATGTATTATTATATCATTATTATAGTAAAATTAAGTGGTATATATTGAATTTTTTTTTTTGGGAATCTTTAAAATCCCGCCGCCAAATCACCATTTCCGGGTTTAAGCGAAGTAGGTAAAATCCCTAACTGTCACATGCTTTTACAAGAAACGTATTCACTGAATTCAAACCCAAGACCTCAAGGTGAGATCTTGAGTCTTACACCAAAAAAGTCATGTCTCTTGGGGACGGTATATATATTGAAAATAGTAAGAGGAAAAGTGACAATCTCCCAAAAATTATGGATGATATTGAGGTAGGTTCGGGATGAAAATCATGATACCCGAATATGAAACTAAATTATTAAAAATCCCCAAACCCGTCTTCGAACCCGGTTAATTATGAGGATATATTCGATTGTTTCTAAATGAGGATGAAGAATAGGAGATAAATAGGGACCCATCCCAAATTATGATAATAGAGTGCCGGCCATATAGCAAATGATGATTTCCGAGAAGAACGACGTCGGAAGCCTTTAATAAATATAAAAATGCATGTGGGCTCATAAACTTTTGGATTTTCTCTCAAATGAAACGTGATTTGAAAATATTCTGCTTGATGTTAGGCCTATTTTCAATTGATTAAAACAAAAGCATCCTGCCAACTTGGATAAATTTCTGATGCAGAAATTATGCAGTACTGAGAATCACAATTCACAACTAATAGTGCCCACTGGCCACTTCACAATGCTAATTGAGATAGAACTGAAATGTGTATATGCAAGTAGTAGAAGCATCATATATATTCACGAGATAATAAAATAATTTATTTCTCTATTTGCTGACAAATGCTATAAGTTCAATAACACCTTGTGGAGAGATTCTTTGGTGCAACAGTGGTATGGGTGACGTGGTACCACAAGCGAATTAAAAAATGACATGTAGAGTTTTTTCACCTATTTTTTAGTTGTTTTTTAATTTTTAGCACGCGTGGCAGTGGATGATTGACTTGTTGCATGAATGACGTGGTACCACTGTTGTACCAAAAATTTTCTCCACCTTGTGACATTCTGGCATTTGGTATTCATTAATCGATATGATATTGTGCAACTTAAACTGCACATGCTTTACATATTTTTATCTGATAGTTATAGTTTTATTCTATAGTTTAAAAGTTACAATATCTCAAATTTATGACAGAAAAATGCTATTTCCCCAAAAGAATTTCCCGATTTGATTTCCGAATAGATAATTCATAAACCAACATTCGTTTATAATTGTCAATTCGGGGATCAAATTGGAAATTTCTCTCGGAAGAAATAACATCGCTCTTTATAACGAATGAAAATTCTAATCCTGTTAGGTGTCTCTTTTCTGAGACTGTTAGTATATGGAAATATTGAAGAAACACTCGGACACATTTTAGATTTGTTTTTGACTAATTATTTTTTAAAAAAGTAAATAGAAAAATGTTTTTTCATGGATGATGTAGATATGGTAAATGACAATCCAATTAATTGCATATTGGATTATATATTATTTTAGGCTATGTTTAGATTGATGGAAAGGGATGAAATCGAGTAGAATGTAATTCAAAATATTTAAAATTCATTGTTTGGATTGATGGAAGGAGATGTAATAAAGGGGAAGAGGATGGGAAGGAGTGTAACAAAAAAGGGCAATAAATTATTGAAAATGAGCCGCCCAAATCGGGGCTTGAAGATGAAACGTATCTTTAAAAATATATATATATATATTGCTTTTAAAATCTAAAAGGGCACAATGATATTTAAAACTTATTTAGTTACAATTTATTCTGTTACTATTTATTTAGCAAACAATATTTTTGATATTACATTATAAATCTCTCATTTTTTCTCAAACAAGATTATGATATGTTACACTTTATTCTGTTCCGTTTTGTTCTATTCCATTAAGTTACATTCCAATATAAATCATAATTTTCTATCAATCTAAGCATAGCCTTATGTATTGTTAAGATAATTTTATTTATTTATTATTAATTGGTGGGATTAAGTTCTTTGAAAAAAATTATAAGAATGATTTATTCCATGTTGAAAATTATATTTAAGAAAATATTTGTCTAAATCAATTATATATACATATTTTTACTGTAATTTTTTTTGAACAATTATATTAGCAAATATATAAAATCATTATATGTAATATTTCTCAAGCGTTTTGTGTCAAATGCACTATTTGGTAGAGAGTCTTAATTGAGAGCATAAGCCAGTATATGAGTGTGTTTGATAGAGAGTTGTTGATGGTGGTTTTTAAGCCTCGATGATGTTCAAATATCGAGGAAGGATAGAGTGGAGACTATAGTAAAAAGTGGATAGCAAATGCCCAATGGCTCGGAGTGAGATGGGTCAGGCCGAGAAACCTGCATAGCAGAGGAGTTCTCCCGAAATAGAGTCCGATGAGGAGGAAGCAAGTGATGATACCGACCTGACTTGGTGAAAGAGTTGGGGTAGAGCTTTGAGGAATATCATTCACCTCAGGAACCCGACTCGATAATATGACTTTAGGCGTGTTGATGTCATATGACGTGTATCCTTACTGGAAGGTGTGCTTTTAATGGTCTAGGTCATATGACGTATGCTCTAATTAAGAGTTTGAGCTTCTAAAAGGCTAATGATGACAAAAATTGATCAATGGCTCTCAGTGGAGGAAGACTCTGTCTACTATTCATAGGATGAAATAGTATCGGATCAATTGAATCATAGGCTTTCACATCAACAAAGTTTGTAGCAATGGTTAAAAGGTTAATTATAATGATGAGTTTCTGCTGACAGGAGTGGTTGAACCTAATGGCAGTACCGTTGTTTGTTGAGTGGTTGAGAAAAGCAGCATGAGGGTAATAATGGCCTGGTGACGATGGCTGAAATCATGGGTTGATAAAATAGTGGATTTGAGAGAATATATAAATGGATTGAAGTCTCAGATTCAAGCGTTGACAAATTTGTATCTCACCACTTTTAGAGAAATTGAGACTTGAAGACTTAGTAATAGAGAGAGAAAGCAGGTCATCACCTGACCACCTGAGAGATTTTTACCGGGCTTGTTGTAAGATTCGAGTTGCTTATTTTTGTATTCTTGTATCCCCATTTGTAACTCGGGTCGATCTTGACCCCAAAAGAGAAATAAAACACATATGTATCAAATGAACCCTAAATTAATCCAAATATCAAATGAATCCTAAATTAACATATGTATTTTTCACCCATTATTATTATTATTATTATTTTTTGTATCATTGGTGTAGGTGACGAGAAATCCATGGCGGACGATATGGCAATTGATGCAGAAGGTAACACATACGTTACTGATGTCGTATCGAGCAAAATATGGAAGGTGAGTGTGGAAGGTGAGTTGCTATCAACCATTAGAAGCCCACTCTTTATTTCAAAAGAGTGGTACAAAAACGTGCTAGGCCTAAACGGCATCGTTTACCACCCAGATGGGTTCTTGATAGTCATTCACATGTTCAGTGGCAAGTTGTTCAAGATCGATACTCGCAAAGGAGTGGACGCAGTAAAGTTAATTGAGCTAACAGGAGGCTCACTGACTCTCGGTGATGGCCTTGCGTTACTGTCGCCTACGAAGCTCGTGGTTGCAGGGAATCCTTACCCTTCGGCGCGATTAGTGGAGAGCTCCGATGGATGGGAAACTTGTTCGGTAGTGGCGAAATTCAATGGACATACTCATCATCATCGGGTGGCCACAGCAGCGACTGTGAAAGATGGCAGGGTGTATATTAGTCATTCGCTTGGCTTGGGGTTTCCTAAGAAGAAACATGTTCTGGTTGAGGCTGTTTTCTAAAACAAGCATGGAAACACATCTGTCATCTGTGTGCTGGTTATTATTGTCTTGATTTGGCCTTTGAAGGGTTTTGGATTTTGTATTTGTATCACTCATTCTAAATTAAATGATTGCGTCCCACGATCAATCATTCTAAATTAATTTACCTACACATGCTAGCAGGATTTTCTTCCCATTCGATTTTACAACCAGTATGTTAATGTTAAAGAGGCTGGTTAATTTTAGTATACGAATCCATTCTAGTAAGATAAGTAGAGGAAGTGATGAAATATTAAGGAATATGTGTGTTTTAAAGAAGACAAGGGAGGCAAATCTAAAGTCGTTGATCGTAAGAGGAGACGTAGTATAATACGATATGGTTGTAGAGCGAAATCAGCTGTGGAAGTTGTCATATGTTACATATTATATAATTCTAAGGTTATAGCTTACACTTAATTAAGAGTGTTGCTTACACTTACATATTATATAATCCTAAGGTTAGACTATTAGAAATTGTCATATGTTATATAAATTATATTCATTATACTGATTAATTAGTAGTGTTGAATGTCGTTGGCCAAGTTGAGCAAAAAATCCATTTGCAAATTGAGATTTAATGTTGTTAATTAGTATTGAGGAATTATTAATTAAGTAATGAACATGTGTTAATTAACAAAAGAGATTTTTGATTGCTTTTTATTTAAATAATTTTATATTTTCATGGGCCTCACGTAATAATTAAGTATTGAAACTTTTTTTTTAATGGTTGGAAATCTCGCCGTCAAACCACTTATTTCGGGCTTAAGTGGAGCAGGTAAAATCTCCGATTGTCTCAGACTCTTACAAGAAACGCATTCCCTGAATTCGAACACATTACCTCAATGTGAGATCCTGAACCCCACACCACAAAGCTACGCTCCTTGGGGACTAAGTATTGAAACTTGCAAAAGTAGTTTTTATTTGCTTTTTAAATTAAATAATTTAAAATTGACATGGCCATATAATTTATTTCTTGTGACTTATTTTGATAAGTGAAGCGAGAGTTGGATCCAACGGCCATTTGAGGATGCCCAAGATTTATGCAAGTTACGTGCGTCCTCAATTGATTTGACACACATACATATATTAAATTAGCCATTAAATTTACAGACATATTAAAACAATTGACGGTCAAATTTATCAACAAATTTATTGAAAGAATTAGTATGTCGATAAATAAATTTACCATCGTTTTTTCACTAATTGCCGAGGAAATATTCCGTCGATAATTGAAAAGTTTTTTATAGTAGACAAAATAATAAAATAATATCTAAAATTATGTAATTTTAGTTATTTTTGTTTCCCATTAATATACAAAACTACGTGTAAGAAATATAATATTCAATGAACGATTTCGATGATGCAATACTCAATGACTTCGATGCACATTCGCAACTGCAACGAAATATAAAAAGACTTCGAAGCAAAATGAACGCAAAGACAAAGCTCAATCAAGAAGCGGCGATACAAGATTTTATAGCTTATAACTCTCAATGTAAGTGAGTTGATATTCAAGTATTTCTAAACTCATATGATTCATGAATGTTTATATAAGTCTTAGAGTCAAGTACATAAATATTTTGAATTGCATTACCGAGTTTTATATACTGAGACCGGCATACCGGTGTCTCAGACCTATTTCACATGCTCTCTAGAACCAGACTGATTCACGTCGGCCGTCATACCGATCTCCAGGTCTTATTGCATAGCTTCTAGAACTAAACAACTTTCATATTGGCCTCCATACCTGAAGATAAATAGGCCCCTGAAATCAGCATGAACCATACCGGTATCCATACCGAAGCAGTGAACGAGAGCAGTGGACCAGTGAACCGAAGGAATTGCGGAGCACCAACCCTTCTGACTGCCGTGTAACGCACTTTCGAGAGACGACCTAAGAGGTTAGACCTGAGGGCACCCTTTTTTATTTATTCTCATCTTTTTTTGTTGTTTATTAGAATTCCCTCGCATGAGAGTCGTTTGTTAATATATGTTGTGGTCCTTGAATGAATGAAATATGTGTTATCTCTTGTGGTGTATTGGATGGAAACCCGGACGTAAATTCCATAGCCGAATCTGAATGGACGGTATTGCGGTTTACACTCGGGATACAATGCCACGTATCACTTGAGAGATTCACACATTTTGTTTCATCCAGCCTTGTATTCGAGCATGATCGGGTTGCTAGCATGTTATTTATCTTTTAAGCATGATTTAATCGTTAGTATGCTATTACTTTCTGCATTTTACTTTCTATGCATTGTGATGTAATGCGCATGGGCTTAGTATGTTAGTCTAAAGGTTCTCAATTTGAGGGGAGAAAAGACCAAAAGGCTATCTTTACGACAATACTTTGCCGCGCCGGACGAAGTGTGTTTGATTGAATGTGAGATACGTTTAGTCGGATATATGGAAGTCCACATTATTGTCTCATTCATTTTTATGCACTATGATGTAATGCGCATGGGCTAGCTAGGGTGGATTAAAGGTCCTCTATTCGAGGGAAATGCCTGAAGGCTATCTTTACCACGATGTTTTTCCGCGCTTTTTATTATGTCATTTACCTTTTGCATATCATTGCTTTCTTTGCGCATGCATTACATTCTAGTGCGCATGGGCTAACTAGGGTGGATTCAAGGTCCTCTATTCGAGGGAAATGCCTAAAGGCTACCTTTACCACGATGTTTTGCCGCGTCGGACGAGGTACACCCGATTGAATGGGAATAAGTTCAATCGGGCACACGGGGTCCTACATTGTGGATTTGCTTATCTATGTATGTGTTACGTCGTCTATCATGCATCAGGACTTGTCCCGTACGAACGCTTTCTCGAACGCTATACGAATGCGAACATTCTGTTTACCGTTTGAATGTATTTACGAACGCTACTCGAACGCGCATGTGTTTTCTTCGTTTTATCATGCATCAGGTATTATCCTATTCGAACGCATTCTTGAACGCTATACGAACGCGAACCTTCTGTTTACCATTCGAACGCGTTTACTAACGCTACTCGAACGTGCACGTATTTCCCTTTGTTTTATCATGCATCAGGTCTGGTCCCGTTCGAACGCGTTCTCAAACGCTATACGAACGCGAACCTTCTATTTACCATTCGAACGTATTTACGAACACTACTCGAACATTCATGTGTTTTGTTTTATCATGCATCATGTCTTGTCTCGTTCGAACGCGTTCTCGAACGCTATACGAACGCAAACCTTCTGTTTACCGTTCGAACGCATTTTCAAACGCTACACGAACGCACATACACTGAACTGAGTCATTTTCATCACATTTCATGCACGATTGCTTCTTCGGTGATTTCTCTTGCATTATGTAATTAACCATGCCATTCCATTATTGACACTTTTGCTGTTATCATCCATTTGTATTCCCGCATTCATCTATTTGATGTGTTCGCAAGATTGTGTTCAAGCATGATTTGGTCGTTACGATGTTACTTGTTTCTCAAGCATGATTTAGCCATTAGTATGTTATTCCTCTATGCATGATCTTGTTATCTCATTTCGCAATATGTGTTTCTTTATGTTTATGTTTAGGTTGTTATTTATTTTTCGTGTTTGATGATTCAACATGTTCATAAGATTATTGTGTGATATATTCAACATGTTCATAAGATTATTGTGTGATATCGTATGTTTGCAGTTATGATGATTCATTTTAGACATGCGGACTTAGGAGTAGATTATCCTTGGAAATATACGTTGCTTAGGCTTGGTTAGATTATTGCACAAATCATATCATTACAAGTGGCATAAGTAAGGGACCATTCCGAACCCAACGGTTTGAGGTCTTCCCTTGAGAGGGGTGAGTGCGGCCTTAAATCATTTTCTCGGTTCACACCGGGTGGTGACTGTTGGAATTCTCTAAGGTCCAAGGATCATTATCAAGCAATGAAAATAAGTGAATACAACAAAGGAGAATGGCGGAATCATACTCACATCGATCGGATTGGATGCTACGAAGAACAAAAAAATTTTATGCTCTCTCCAAGTGCATTCGGCAGTGGCAGATTTTTTATCTTCATTTTCGGCCATGGATGGGTGAATCAAGCTCCAAGCTTTCTTGTTTAATCATTCCATGCACACGGGTGAGTTTCCCTATCACCTACAGATGACTCCGGAGTGTGCTAGCACCAAGATTTTGCAACAAAATCAAGTCTATTCCTTCTCCATCACTCACGGTTTTGAACCAGTGAAGAGGAAAGAAAATAGCCAATATGCTGAGAGAGAGAAGAAGTGTAAAGGAGAGATAGAGATCTAAAATGTTACAAAAAAATGGTAATAGATTTATCAAAATCAAATACCAAATTTTTGCTATCAAAAGTCAAAACCATCAAAGGCTTCAACCACTCCCACCAACTTACATCAAGTCAATCAAGTTGTCAATGTCACATCACTCAAAGTGACATGTGATTTGACGTTTGATGTGACTAATGATTTGACGCTTGATTTGACTTGCGTGCCGCACTCGAATTCGAAATGTGAATGCGCTCGCAAACAATCCCGGGCTCAGGTTCGCTAATTCCAAATTAACGAATTTTCCGTTGCGACGTAATTAAATGATTATGCCTAGCGAAATCACTATTCACGTCGCTAACGAATTAATTCTAAATTAATTCGTTCGCCCGAATTAAAATCTAATTTCAATTCCGCGTCAAAATCCAATTTCGTTTAATATATCAAATATATTAATTTGTCGATTAATTCCAAATTAATCGTTATCTCTCTTTAAATGATATTTTATCCCAGATAAAATATCTCCGCAGTTAATCCCAAATTAATTTTCTCTCTCATCATTAATTAATCCCAGATTGATAAAAGTGCGAGTCATACGTCATCGGTGAATCTTCGGGAAACGACCCATGAGATCCCCGGATATGTTGGCAGTAAATTCGGTCGTCGGACCATCCGAACACGTAAGTACCTCGTTGTAGGACACAGAAACTGGGCGACGCATGCTGTTCTAGACTCAGGGCCTAGTTGAGAGTACGGAGTAGCCCACGGGGGACTAAACCGGAGAATAATGGAGTCGCCACCCGGTGTGAACCGGGAAAATGATTTAAGGCCGCACTCACCCCTCGCAGGGAAGACCTCAAACCGTTGGGTTCGGAATGGTCCCTTACTTATGTCATTTGTAATAATTGGATTTGTGCAATATTAACCTAGTCTACAAGACATGCAATATCATTCATCAAACATGCTACATGAATAGTAATCTAAACACACCACGATTTAAATTCTTAACACAAAAATAATTAATTACGTCATGCTTAAAATAAAATAACATTACAACAACGTAATCATGCTTCGAATACAAATTTGAGTGAAATGAAACATGTGAGCCTATTAAGTGGTACGGGGCATTGTATCCCGAGTGCAAACCATATTACCGTCCATTCGGATTCGGCTATGGAATTTATGTCCGGGTTTCCATCCAATATACCACAAAAAAAGAAATACACATTCCATTCACCAAAACATTACATCACATATCTAACTAATAATATTCATGAGACAGAAAAAATAATTACATGCTTTACTACGTTATAATTTACATAACCCAAATTAAATAACATATCTAATTAATTATTCATGCTAGACATTATAAAACACATATTCTAAGACATTACTTTATGTGGATAAATTTCAAACAACATACAAAAATAAATATTCATGCTAAAAATATTTTCTAAGTCATTATTTCATGCAAATATATTTAATAACGTGTTATACTAACTACTCATGCCAAAATACCAAAAATAAATTCTAAATCATTATTTCATGTGAGAAAAATCAATAATAGGTGCCCTCAGGTCTAACCTTTTTTTGTCGTTGTTTGGAGACGCGTTATACGGCCGTCGGAATATCTTAAGATACCGCAATTGCGCCGGTTCACTGTTTTTGACATTTCCTTCGCTGTTTCGCTGTTTCGTTCGCCGTCTACACTCCGTTTCACTGCTGTTTTGGGTGCAATTTGGGGCAGTTTCTATGTGAATTATGAGTATTTTCTCTCGGTTTCAAGGGAGTTAGGGGTCGGCAGTGGCTTAGGGTTTACATGGCTTATTTTACGTGCATGGAGGCTGTGTTATCATGCATGTGGCAGTGTTGATTGAAGGCTCCCTGTGCGTGTGATGGCAGTAAGTATTTCTGCATGTAGGGTGGTTCAAAGGGGCTCGGCTTGGGTAAAGGGGGTTGGTTACGTGTGGTTCAGTGGGTGTAGGGCTCGGCTTCTGGCTGAAGGCTCGGCAAGGGTATGCTTGGCAAGTCAGTAGGTGAAATGCATTTCACGTGCATGGTTCAGTCTGGCTCATAGAGTGCTCGGCTAAGGGGTTATTAGGGTTCTCGGCAAGGGTGTGCTTGGCATGTTGAAAGGTAGAGGTGCAGTTGTTGATGCGTTGGTTTAGGGCAGGGGCAGTGAGTTATGACGATGAGAGAAGGCTAGGGGGTTGCCGAGAAGCTAAAGGCTTCAAGGGACTGCTGGGATACGACGTGCAAGGGTTGCTCGACAGGTGTGATTTGATGGTTGATGTCGAGAGTTGTATGGGCTGTGAGAGTGAGAGCTCCTAGGTTTCTTTGGTGTGAGTGAAGCTTGATGAACGTGAGTGAGGGCTAGGGTTCTGTATGGTAGGCTTTATGCGCTGGTTGTGATGAGCTGATTCCAAAGGCTGAAATGGAGGCAAATGGCGTGAAGATCAGGGGTTGGAAGAGGCAGTAGGTGCGCTTGAACACAAGGGCTGATTGGAGGCAGTGGTGGGCTGAAGTTGAGGGCGTGCAGGGAGCTTGATGCGTCGAATGTGTTGAAGAGGCAACTCAGAGCGCTAGGTGTTCTCGTGTTCTCGTGGGCTGCTGAGTGGCCAGGGCATTTGTGGCTTATGAAGGCAGTGGACGTGAAGAACAATAGGGGGAGTTTCACGTGTCAATGATTTAAGGTTTAGTTTGGAGAGTGAAGAGAGTCAAGGTTTCACGTGCATGGTTTCTAGCTTTTTTTTTCCCCGGAGCAAGGTGTTCTGTCTTTGTTTTTATAATGGTGAGTGGGGAATGAGGCAATTAATGTTTGTTATTTGGTGGGGGTTGGAGGGTTTAGGTTTATTTAATAGGTAGGAAACTTTTGAAAAATGGAGGGTGAGGCATGTGGGGGAAATTGGTTGTTTACGTGAAGGAGGGATTGATGAAGGGATTTGTAGTTTGTTTGATTATTTTATTAATTGTTGGTGTTGTTGTTTATTTTGTTTGTTTGTGAAATTGGTTGATTACTTTATTATTTGTTAGTGTTGTTGAATTAGTGGGTTTGTTTAATTGGTTTGATTTGTGAAGGAGTGGTGGACACATGTGTGTGTTGGCCGAATATGAGGGGCATGATTTGGGGAATTAATTAGTTTAATTTGTTAATGTGTGTGTATAGAATGTGCCAAGGGTGTATTTTATTTTGTTTTTTAGTTATTCGTTATTTATGTTAAAATTATTATTTAATTGGTTGGTAGTTTTTAATGATTTAATTTAATTCAAATTAATTTAATTGGTTGATGATTTTTATTTTTGCATGGAAGTTGAAGGGACACAGATGTGTTTTGAAACGGGTATTCAACAAGCGAACTCCGTGCGAACCCAGCGAATTAAATTCGTCCATTTTGTGTCAATTCTTGACTTCTCATCTCCGACGACCGCCTTCCGCGACCTCCACGACTAAAAGGTAGTGCCTCCTTACGAGACTCATCATCGGGCTTGGTATGCAAAAATGCAATGCCTACAGTCGCCCCCACTTTGATGGGATTTGTTCAGTGTGTGACAGTGACAATTCTATCAAAGTTCGTGCAATGCATTTTTACTTACCTGGCTCGCCAGCTGCCGCATGGTTTGCCTGTTGTTCTGAACTGATGGTGTTAAGCCCCGTACCTAGGGCGTCGCGGTGACGTCTCCGTACCTAGAGAGCCACAAATGTTTGAATGCTAACCCCGTACCTAGGGTGTCGCAGTGACGCCTCCGTACCTAGAGTGCCACAGATGTCTGAATGCTAGCCCCGTACCTAGGGTGTCGCAGTGACGCCTCCGTACCTAGAGTGCCACAAATGTCTGGATGCTAACCCCGTACCTAGGGTGTCGCAGTAGTGATGATTGTCCATTTTCGAACTCTGCTCCATTCTCGGATTACCATTCTCGGCTTGTCCATTCTCGAACTCTGATCCATTCTCGGATTACCATTCTTGGCTTGTTCATTCTCGAACTCTGATCCATTCTCGGATTACCATTCTCGGCTTGTTCATTCTCGAACTCTGATCCACTCTCGGATTACCATTCTCGGCTTGTTCATTCTTGAACTCTGATCCATTCTCGGATTACCATTCTCGGCTTGTTCATTCTCGAACTCTGATCCATTCTCGGATTACCATTCTCGGCTTGTTCATTCTTGAACTCTGATCCATTCTCGGATTACCATTCTCGGCTTGTTCATTCTCGAACTCTGATCCATTCTCGGATTACCATTCTTGGCTTGTTCATTCTCGAACTCTGATCCATTCTCGGATTACCATTCTTGGCTCGTTCATTCTCAAACTCTGATCCATTCTCGGATTACCATTCTCGGCTTGTTCAGTCTCAAACTCTGATCCATTCTCGGATTACCATTCTTGGTTTGTTCATTCTCGAACTCTGATTGCCATTCTCGGATGAACTGATGCTGATGTCGGTGTGGGCCTCGCCTCCAGGGGGTTTATACCCGGCAAGACTAATAATAATGATGTGGACCTCGCCCCCAGATTGCCATACCTGCCAAAACTGATGATGATTTCTCTCAACATTTGCATTGTCTCTCATGAGATAATCCTGATAGCTAGACATATGTTCGTCCTCAATGAATGCTTTGTGTCAAAACCAGAGAACCTTCAAAGTACTTGACATACTCAAATCCAATCGTTTGAATGGGTGATCTGAACTAGACTCCTAGTGTGTGTGTGTGTGCCAAGGCTCTTTCACAGCTTTTTCCTTAAGTCAGCCAACTCGATGATTTCGCTTCGGAGAATCGGACCAGTGGGTCTAACCAACCTGGATGTCTAAATCACATTCTGTGATTACTTCGGCATACTCAACATGATATGATCTCTTGAATTTTGCTTGTCTCTTTTTTTTTCTTTTTTTCTTTTCTTTCCTTTTTTTTTCATTCTTTGACACACCTACCCTTTAAGGTAGCATTTCTCCTCATGGTGGTCCTAATACTCGCCCATGGGTAGCTTCACGCTTATCGGTTATAGGCGGTCTATGTTTTTTTTTTTTTTTTTCATAGAGACTTTTCTTTGTTTCTTGACCATATCATATATCGTAGCATTCGTAAACCAGAGTGGACATCCAAGCAAATGGTCATTCACCAATCCATCATCTCTTCAACTAGTCATCTCATCAACCACTCAGGCTTCCACCGTTGAGATACCTTTATCAAGTGCTTCATGAGTCTAGCTGAGGTCAGTCCATTCAGAATACCGGATAAGAGCGTGTCTCGTACTTCTCGTTTCTAAGGCTTCTCCATACAGCATACAATATCATCACCAGACATATGTCTAACTATCAAAGATTTCTCTCTCTCTTTTTTCTTTTTTCTTTTTTTCCTTTCTTTTTTTTTCTCTTTTTTCATTCTCTCTATTTTTTTTTTACTTTCTGACTCCGAGGAATTCTTCATTTCCACTACCGATACTGTGGGCCTCGCCCCCTGGGATTCATTCTCGAAACTCAAACTCATACGGGCCTCAACTCTGGGATTCCTCCTCGAAATTGGTTGATTCACTGATTCCTTCCTGGAACTGACACTGATACTGATTCATTCCTGAAACTGTACTGTTGCTGTTTCTGACTAGCTTGTCTTTGCCGCTTTCTTTCATTCTTTGAGACCTGCGAACACAAACAAAACAATAGAATGAAAACATGTACGTGTGATGTGTAAGTATGCAAGTGTAGAGGTACTCCTTTTTCGTGATGGGTTGGATCCTCATTGTGCTCCTTGGCGCTATATGTCTCTGGTCACCCCTGTCGGTTCTTTGTTTGTTTGAAATCTGCAAAAACAAAAACACAAAAAAATGGATGCAAGTTACATGTATGCATGTATGCATGGATGCATTTCCTATCCGTCAGTTTAGGTCTTTTGCAGATTCTCTCGGTGACTGCTCAGTTTTATCTTTTTCTTAACCCAACGGGTATCTATGATGGCTTTTTAAAACACAAGGTTTAACATGATGCATGTATGCATGATATGCGTGAGATGAGTATTAATGCATGAAATAAATAAGCTCGTATAAGAATTTACAATAGTCGGCCCGTTATCATTTCAAAGTATTTAGTCACACTATTGCGTAGTGCAAACTTGTCCCAGTTGAAAAGGCCCAACATGTTTACACTTTGCGATAATATAACTAAATGACTTCAAATAATAAGAGGCCTAAACACAAAATAGCCCATTAGCATTTTAGAAACATTTGGCCTAATTGTCAAATGACATGAACTTGTCCCTGTTTAAATGGCCCAACAAGTTCACATTTATTGACAAAAAGTCCAACTGAATCCAAATGATAACGGTCCAAAACACAAGCATAAATAAGTAATTTTTTCTGGTCACAAAACTAAGGTTCATGTGTAAGTTCTAGGAATGTAAACAAAGGCCCTTATTGACAAAGGATTACCCACAATTAGGACTCCCTATTTAAGGGTTCAAACGACCAAGTGAGTGCACCTTATATGTCAACAAGTTAAGGTATGTGACTAACTGTCAAATGGACTTCCCGTTGTAGATTCCCCAGAGGGAGGGCGAAGCAAAGCTCACCGTGGATACCCAGGCCCCTTAGGCTCTTATCGCTTGGTGACAGGAATAAACAACGAGTCCTCCAAATTAGTCTATCACATGAGATGATTATCTAGATGCCTTCGCAGCTTTTCCTTATAAAACGGTAGTGAGTGAAGGAAGACACCAACCATCCCCTAGGAAAATGATTATCTAGGTGCCTTCACAGCTTTTCCTTGTAAAAAGGTAGTGAGTGAAGGAAGACACCAGACATCACCTAGCCCTAACAATGCCTTTGATTAAATTCCTTAAACTTACAGTAAACATGGTTAATTAAAACACAAATCCAACCATTACAAGACATGTTTCGAGGCCGATTCTCTATCCCAGTGGAGTCGCCAGACTGTAGGACACAGAAACTGGGCGACGCATGCTGTTCTAGACTCAGGGCCTAGTTGAGAGTACGGAGTAGCCCACGGGGGACTAAACCGGAGAATAATGGAGTCGCCACCCGGTGTGAACCGGGAAAATGATTTAAGGCCGCACTCACCCCTCGCAAGGGAAGACCTCAAACCGTTGGGTTCGGAATGGTCCCTTACTTATGTCATTTGTAATAATTGGATTTGTGCAATATTAACCTAGTCTACAAGACATGCAATATCATTCATCAAACATGCTACATGAATAGTAATCTAAACACACCACGATTTAAATTCTTAACACAAAAATAATTAATTACGTCATGCTTAAAATAAAATAACATTACAACAACGTAATCATGCTTCGAATACAAATTTGAGTGAAATGAAACATGTGAGCCTATTAAGTGGTACGGGGCATTGTATCCCGAGTGCAAACCATATTACCGTCCATTCGGATTCGGCTATGGAATTTATGTCCGGGTTTCCATCCAATATACCACAAAAAAAGAAATACACATTCCATTCACCAAAACATTACATCACATATCTAACTAATAATATTCATGAGACAGAAAAAAAATAATTACATGCTTTACTACGTTATTAATTTACATAACCCAAATTAAATAACATATCTAATTAATTATTCATGCTAGACATTATTAAAAACACATATTCTAAGACATTACTTTATGTGGATAAATTTCAAACAACATACAAAAATAAATATTCATGCTAAAAATATTTTCTAAGTCATTATTTCATGCAAAATATTTAATAACGTGTTATACTAACTACTCATGCCAAAATACCAAAAATAAATTTTCTAAATCATTATTTCATGTGAGAAAAATCAATAATAGGTGCCCTCAGGTCTAACCTTTTTTGTCGTTGTTTGGAGACGCGTTATACGGCCGTCGGAATATCTTAAGATACCGCAATTGCGCCGGTTCACTGTTTTTGACATTTCCTTCGCTGTTTCGCTGTTTCGTTCTTCGCCGTCTACACTCCGTTTCACTGCTGTTTTGGGTGCAATTTGGGGCAGTTTCTATGTGAATTATGAGTTATTTTCTCTCGGTTTCAAGGGAGTTAGGGGCTCGGCAGTGGCTTAGGGTTTACATGGCTTATTTTACGTGCATGGAGGCTGTGTTATCATGCATGTGGCAGTGTTGATTGAAGGCTCCCTGTGCGTGTGATGGCAGTAAGTATTTCTGCATGTAGGGTGGTTCAAAGGGGCTCGGCTTGGGTAAAGGGGCTGGTTACGTGTGGTTCAGTGGGTGTAGGGCTCGGCTTCTGGCTGAAGGCTCGGCAAGGGTATGCTTGGCAAGTCAGTAGGTGAAATGCATTTCACGTGCATGGTTCAGTCTGGCTCATAGAGTGCTCGGCTAAGGGGTTATTAGGGTTCTCGGCAAGGGTGTGCTTGGCATGTTGAAAGGTAGAGGTGCAGTTGTTGATGCGTTGGTTTAGGGCAGGGCAGGGGCAGTGAGTTATGACGATGAGAGAAGGCTAGGGGGTTGCCGAGAAGCTAAAGGCTTCAAGGGACTGCTGGGATACGACGTGCAAGGGTTGCTCGACAGGTGTGATTTGATGGTTGATGTCGAGAGTTGTATGGGCTGTGAGAGTGAGAGCTCCTAGGTTTCTTTGGTGTGAGTGAAGCTTGATGAACGTGAGTGAGGGCTAGGGTTCTGTATGGTAGGCTTTATGCGCTGGTTGTGATGAGCTGATTCCAAAGGCTGAAATGGAGGCAAATGGCGTGAAGATCAGGGGTTGGAAGAGGCAGTAGGTGCGCTTGAACACAAGGGCTGATTGGAGGCAGTGGTGGGCTGAAGTTGAGGGCGTGCAGGGAGCTTGATGCGTCGAATGTGTTGAAGAGGCAACTCAGAGCGCTAGGTGTTCTCGTGTTCTCGTGGGCTGCTGAGTGGCCAGGGCATTTTTGGCTTATGAAGGCAGTGGACGTGAAGAACAATAGGGGGAGTTTCACGTGTCAATGATTTAAGGTTTAGTTTGGAGAGTGAAGAGAGTCAAGGTTTCACGTGCATGGTTTCTAGCTTTTTTTTTCCCGGAGCAAGGTGTTCTGTCTTTGTTTTTATAATGGTGAGTGGGGAATGAGGCAATTAATGTTTGTTATTTGGTGGGGGTTGGAGGGTTTAGGTTTATTTAATAGGTAGGCAACCTTTTGAAAATGGGAGGGGTGAGGCATGTGAGGTTATTATTAAATTGGTGTTGAAAGTGGCCGTGTGAATTAAATGGTGTGGGGTTGTTGTTTGAAAAATGGAGGGTGAGGCATGTGGGGGAAATTGGTTGTTTACGTGAAGGAGGGATTGATGAAGGGATTTGTAGTTTGTTTGATTATTTTATTAATTGTTGGTGTTGTTGTTTATTTTGTTTGTTTGTGAAATTGGTTGATTACTTATTATTTGTTAGTGTTGTTGAATTAGTGGGTTTGTTTAATTGGTTTGATTTGTGAAGGAGTGGTGGACACATGTGTGTGTTGGCCGAATATGAGGGGCATGATTTGGGGAATTAATTAGTTTAATTTGTTAATGTGTGTGTATAGAATGTGCCAAGGGTGTATTTTATTTTGTTTTTTAGTTATTCGTTATTTATGTTAAAATTATTATTTAATTGGTTGGTAGTTTTTAATGATTTAATTTAATTCAAATTAATTTAATTGGTGATTGATTTTTTTTGCATGGAAGTTGAAGGGACACAGATGTGTTTTGAAACGGGTATTCAACAAGCGAACTCCGTGCGAACCCAGCGAATTAAATTCGTCCATTTTGTGTCAATTCTTGACTTCTCATCTCCGACGACCGCCTTCCGCGACCTCCACGACTAAAAGGTAGTGCCTCCTTACGAGACTCATCATCGGGCTTGGTATGCAAAAATGCAATGCCTACACTCGTACTACGTTTGTACCGATTTACAAGACAAGGTTGGCTTCCAGCAAAGCGTCATGCCTACCCAATTCTCCAGAAATATGCTTATAGGAATAAGCGATCTATATCAGGCGTAGCATACGTAGTATTGTGTATGTCGATCCAGTATTAGATGATCATGTGCTAGGCATGGGGCTGGAATTGTGTCTGCCCCGTACGAAGCACATGTCGGATGTCTGGTAACTAGTCTCTATAATCGGATAAACCTGACTTTGTCATTTTATCCCGATAGCTGCAGCATATAAGAGAACAAGTTCCGTATCCTACGTGACCATCATCTCCACTATGACTGGAGTGATACTTCCGTCTTGACATCACACCCAACACACTACGATTCTCGATATACCAGAAGAGGCATACACAGAAAACCGGTTAAAGCCCTGGACGACCAAAACCAAAGTATATTGATTGTCGTAAGTATTAACGGTGCAAGTCTCAGGTTAAGACCAAATACACCTACCCTAATTTCGAACTTCCATAGACACATAGTCATACTAGCAATGGAATTCTGAGGGGGTCTGTCCAGAGTGAAGCTGTTTCCCGTACCATCGGTAAAACCCACCCTCCTATTACACTTGCATGAGTATCCTATACCAAATATATGAGAACTATGTCGTTGTGCCCTCACAACGCGCACAAGTGTAATACTAGTCTTTTACGCATTTATCGATGTCCAATTTTGACAATGCTCTGACTAGGGATATTTAATGATTTATCCTTCGTGGACTGATACTGTCTAATATCATTCTTAATCCAGGAACAAATCACAGGGACCTCCTATCATTTATATATCTAAGTGATCTAATCACAAATGATAAGAGTGCAATCTCTTTTGTCACATAGTTAATTTGTACAACAACATTATGATCTGTACAAATAGTGACGCTATGGGTCATAATTGTCCAACAATCTCCCACTTGGCCCATAGCCAGTCACTCGAGTGTCTACCACCCAAACTATGTACGGTTGGCTCAAATTGCTGAGAAAATGTTTCGTCAGCGGATTTGCATGACTATCATCTGATGCGATTTATTCGATCATCACATCGCCACGATGTATGATCCGAACGAATCAGATGAATATCGAAGTATATATCTGGATCGTTGATGAGACCATTAATTCTTTAGCCTACGCTAACGCCTAGCTCAACCGCTAACAGAATTATATCTAATCTAATTAGATTTGTTATCGACCCAAATGGCTTCTATTGCCGCCTCAGCTGCAGCAATAACCCGCATTTGTTGTTTATTTGGTATCAGTATCTTGCTTGGAAGATTTCCAGCTCACTGTTCTGATATTCAAATTGTATAGTACCGTTTTGTGACTTATAGTCGTTTTATCGGTTTAGGAAATTTACAGTAGTGATCCCAGTCACTTCAAGTTCTCCTTCTCCACAGATTAAGACAGCATCCTTAGATCTCTTAGATACTAACAGATGTTCTTAACATCAATCCAGTGACTATCACTTGGATTGGCCCGTTTGTGACTTCATATGCTCAAAGTGTATGAGACACCAGGTAACGTACATTTTTCAATGTACGAATTCACGGAGAGTTTTTCATGAAAGCCAAGCTTTCACCGATTATTTTTATGGGAATATCATTCCAAGAAATGAAATATTATCATTATTTTAAGATAGCCACTATCATTGCGCTCCCACTAACCCTCTTATATACACAAGAATCATTTTCGTTTTGAATTAAATCATACTCCATTATGATTACATCAAAACGATAATTCCAAGAACCTATGCTTGCTTCAATCCAAACATAGATTGAATAACCTGCAAACCTTGTTTGCTAGTTTTGGTACGACAAAACCGACGGGATGTTGTCAACATCCTCCGAAAGGTTTCCGTTTAAGGAAAATGATTTTCCCGTTCAGCTGACAATATTTCATAAATGAAACATGCAGCATTAGCAAGCATTATCCAAATGGATTACCATGGCAACAGGTAAAAGGTTGAATCGTAATCAACACAATGTTGATAACGATATATTTCCGCTAAAAGCCTAGCTTTATACGTTGGTATGTTGTCATCCATGTATGTCTTCCTTGAAGACTTATATAGTACCAATAAGCACAATGTCTTGCGGTACATCAACTAGTATCCAAACTTGGTTGATATACATGGAATCCATTTCGGAGATGTCATGGCACTTGCAATATGGAATCGATACCTTGTATCACTTCCTCATACGTAGTCAGTTGGTATCCTCAAAAGATTGACATCTTTACGAGGTGAGATCAGAAACCCATACCCATGTTGTTTTCTGACTCTCTCCGACTTACTTGGTTCTTGTGTATTCGAAGATTATTGGAATAGTTTCATCCTTGATGAACTATTTATGTTCCATTAAGAATCGGTGCCTTGAATAGTATTACTCCGATTTTCATCAAGTTTTACTATCCTCCCACTTACCACTGCATATCGGTATTCCTCTCAGGAAAAACGCATGGTAAGCAACAATTACACTGTTCTCTTGTGAGTTGTATAAGTACTATACTTTGGTATCCCGAGGATAACTGTAATACTACGTGACAAAAAAAAAAGACAATTTTTTAAGGGGCCGTGACACATTTTTTTTTTTTCAGTTTTTCTTTTTTTCCTCTCTCTTTCTTTCTTTTCTCCCAAATACTCTCTCTCACTGCCAAGTCTTGAAACCGTTGCTGCCACTTCACCGTCGACCATCAGCCACCACGCGCCGGACCGCCAGAAAGCTACCACCGTCAGCTTCCCAGCGCCACCAAGATCGAGTCCAATGGCCTCCGGACGAGCCGCCACGCGCCGCCTGAAGGGAGCGATTCGTCGCCGTTAATTCTGCATTTTTCGGCCACCTCCGATCCATTCTGACGGCCACCTCCAGCGAGTGGGTACTTTTCAGGCCGAGATCTTTCCAACGCCGGTGGTCACTTCCTGATCCGACATCGTTTGGGTTTTGTTTTTTTTTCGTTTTATATCTACCGGTAATCGGGATTTGTACTGGAAGTGAGATCCGACCGTTGGATCGACGATATGAACATATTAGATTGTTGCTCTCGATTATACGAGCATTTTGGTATATATATCCACCGTTGAAAGTTTCTGGTGGTGGGGCCCGCTTTTTAGTTGTGGGGCCCGATCTTCGTTGTGGGGCCCGCTTGCCTCGTTAAGCGTATCAGCAAGTTCTGAAGCCGTCGCTGTGATTCTTGAGATATTGGATGACTAGTGGATCTTTCTTTGAGATATTTGGAGATCGTTGGAGCTCGGTATGTAATTATTACCATTTTGGGGGTGCAAATGATAGAATTGGAAAATTTTGGATATAATTGTAAATTTGCATAATTAAGAGGGTAAAATTGTAAATTCTGCTAATTAGGGATTAAATAGTAATATTTAAGAATTTTAGGACTATTTGGGCGTATCGGAAAAGTTTAGGGGCTAAAACGGAAATTTAGAAAGTTTAGGGGTTAAAATCATAATTTTGGATAAATTGAGGGACCTGATCGTAATTATATATTTTTCAGATTCTTGGCGAGGATATATATTTATTCAGAGCTTTTGCATGGATAGAGGTAAATACACTCTGTGGTGATTCTCTTAACATATTGTTTGATGATTGATGGTTGTTGTGAGAGTCGGTATATATATAAATATAATGGTATATATATATATAATTATATATATTATTAAATATTTTTGTTAAGATATAATATTGAGATATTGAAAGTATGATAAATATGAAATCATGATTATGAGATGAGATTGGATGGATTGGATGTGAGATGTGTGTGTGTGATGTGTTGATGTGTTGTGTGTGTTTATGTATATGCCGGGTTTTGTATAATGGTGGTCGGATTTGAGATGAGAATGTGATACATCAGATGAATGAGATGATAGAAAACCTTGGGAGCTGTCATTGAGGACTCTTCCATTGGTTTTGATTTGGGGGTATACGGGGACTCCCCCATTGATTATATTTCACTCACATTTTACGAGTTGATATGGTTGGAAACCTTGGATTTGTCATTGTGAGGACTCTCCCATTGGTTTCAATCCTCTGTTATACTAAACCCGGTTAGCAACCATGTTTGATGGATGTTTGTATTGTTGTGGGATGATTGTTGTGATGACATTATAATATTGATATTTACATATATTGTTATTATATATAAAATATATATACATATATATATTTTATATGTTCGTTGGAAAATTAATTGAGTAATCAGTAGCATGAGAACATAATGGTGAATACTAATTTGAGATATAAATGGTATATTCGTACTATGAATTGAAATATTGAGTACTATGTGATTTTGAGATGAGTTGATGGATGTAATGAGATGAGATGTGTTGCTGTGAGTATGTTCTGCCTCAGATAGCTGTTATATATATCTTAACTGATATTTCAAATATTATATATAATATAATATATATATATATATTATATATATATATAATATATATATATATATTCCTATTTTGTTGGTGAGGTCATGTTGAGAGAATGAGTGCTTACTTGCTGAGCTTTTTAAGCTCACTCCCCTCTTCCCAAACATTCCAGGTAGTTCGCGAGCACATCAGAAGCAATACCAGATTTGGATCCACGTGCCACAGTTGTATACTCGGGTTGGTCCAGACATTTGAGTCGTCACTTGTATATTATTAAGACATGTTGTAAACCATGTATTTGATGTATATTCCATGTATTTGTAATTTATGATGTATTATGTGAGATCAAATGGTGGGTTGTCATATAGAGTGCTCGAGCTGAAGTTGATCGCGGACCTCTTTCTAGGGTTGGGCCCGCCCTAGGGAGGGGGTCGTGACAGATTTGGTATCAGAGCTTAGGGTTTTAGGTTCTGTAGACACGTTGCATTAGATGAGGGTATTAGAAGGGTAGTTTTGTATCCGTAGAAAAATGTCTGGACTTGGTCGTGGTACTGGTACTCAACGTGGGAGAGGGATAGTTTGACGATACGCGAGAATGACGTGTAATAGTGTAGAGAGACCTCACACTCAGCCGATAGATTTTGAATTTGTTATAGCTTATTTGGTGTTCATCCGATTGTTGAGGATAACAAGGAGTTTAGACTTATACCATCAGTAATTTTGACAGTTGCCATTTTCGCTATTTCCGTAGTTGTATCTGACGTGATTTCTACAATGGTACCTAATGTGAATTTTCTGTCGTAGTTATAACATCGTCGTGAGTGAGTAAGTCGAAGACATTAGAATTTTGGTGTTTGAGAAAGAAGGAAGAAGAGTTTATTGACACTTTTGTATAAGCAAACAAACGCTATAATACCAAGCAAAGCAACAAAATATAAGATTTATGATTACATTATGGAATATAACAACTTGGTTGTGTTGCAAGGACATATTCATCTTCGAATTGATAATCTTCCCATTGACGTTTCGCACGTAGAGACATAGGAATGAGACCGTCGATGACTTGGATTTCAAGACTGTCAGGAAACTTGATTTTGTTGTAGCCTTGAACGATACTTCTATATGATTCTTCGATAGTAGTGAAGATTTGTCAGTCTTTATCATTGGTATTACTTTCTAGACTTCGACGGACTGAGTCTGCGGAGAGAGCTCTGAATCACAGGAATGACGAAAAGTAATATCTTCTGGGAAAATATCATCGTATCCATAGTAAGCTCTAAGCTTCGGTCTAGACGGCCAACTAATGAGTCTCCAGTTAGTGAGTTGACGTGATGGAATGATTCTTATAAGATGAATTGGGTGGTAAACGAGCGAATAGTAATCCGACCATTTTGGAGTAATGGTTTCAATCCAGACAGTAATACTTTTGTGTCGTTTATACCATCGATGTAAAATATTACTTATGAAGGGAGGAAGCTCACTTAGGCTGGCTTCTGAGATACCAGGATAGTTGGGATGGATTGGACTTGGTCCAAGAATAAATCCATTTAGGAAACCGAGTTCAAATAAGGTGACGAGACTCCACTGGCAATGATTGAAGAAATCCTGACTGTTGATGAAAACTGTGGAATGGAATCTGTGAAATCCATAGTGAACAATCGCAGAATTATTTTTGTATTGGATTAAACCATCTGTTTTACCATTCCAAATGGTTCTAAGAATGAAACACCATCTCAAGAAGTTTGTAGGAACTCTTGCCACGATATCCATTGCAATCTCTTGGGCAAAAGAGCGGATGAAGCTTCATTAAGACATTTGTAAATATCTCTCCAAAGGTCTCGAACATAATTAGAGTCTATAATTGCTCGATCAATGACTGGCCATTTACAAAGCTTTTGGTATATTACTTTAGCTCTGGCAGATTTTGAATAGGAATTAGGATTGGCAGAGGAGGATGCCATGAAAGAAATTTGAGTAATTCCCTAAGAACATATGCATCTCATTATAGGGAGTGATATCAATAATTTCTTTATGAAAAGACGTTTTCACAGTATCCATCCATAATTGGAAAGGATAATAATTGTCGCGATGATAAGATGTAAAGCAGAAATATGAGGGACTTGGAAATCCTCTTTTAGTAGTGGGAATCTTAAGGTGATGGATTTTGTGAAAATTGCTAAAAACTCTTTACAGTTGTTGTCTGTATGGGACCCTAGGTGGAGCCTTTTCCTTTGGAGACAAGATAACCGGTTCGTCAGTTGGGGCACATGTTAGAATAATGATAATAATTGGAGGCATTATTCATATGTTGGTAAGTGTGAAATGTATAATGATCGTTAGAGTTTGAAATATGTTTCCATTCAGAAATATCTGAATTTTGGTGATAGATACGTTGGATGGAGTTTCTAAGTAACTGTGGTTGTACTACTTATTAGTATTCAGAAAAGATTAATGAAGTTACTGATACACTGAGTGGGAAGAATGTGAGTTAATTTTTGAACGTTAGACAGAGAATGTTCGAGGAGATGACATTGATATGTTTGACTTTTGGATTGTTCAATAGTGGGAGTATTCTTGTTTATATGAAGATTCGACCCACACCATTAGATATAATTATTATAGCACAAGGCAGCTTGACCAATGTGGAAAATTAGAGAGCCGAGATTGTGAGACTACTACTTTCAGATTGAGTTCAGAGAATGTATAATTATTAATGATAAAGTCGTGATACCATATATGAGAAAGCTCAAGTGGGAGATCTGGGGTGAGACGTATGATGATCCTTATTACATGAAAATTGAGAGCACTAAGATGTATCAAGAGAAGACTTAATGGTGGTTGGGAATGAAGAGAGAGATTTAAGTGTTTATACCTCGGTGTTTAGTTTGTCAGTAGGATAAAGGAGAGCGTCAGCATCCAGTTGGATTACTCTAGTCTTCACCTAGACCTGAGTGGCCATGGAAAATATCATGATGGATTTTGTGGTATGGTTGTCGAGGACGCGATATGGTTATGATGCAATTTGTGTAATGGGGAATCGATTGTATAGGTATGCTCATTTTTTTTAGCGATTCGAGTTACGTGGGAACCAGAGAGACTAGTGATATTTAGTTGTGGAGCAGATTGTACGATTTCATAGTGTACCTTTATCGATGGTATCAGATAGAGTTGTCGGATTTACTTCTCATTTTCGGGAGAATTTCTAGAATACTAAAGGATCAAATATTTCTTCGAGCACCTCATTTCATATTCAGACTGACGAGCAGTCAGAGAGGACTATTCAGACGCTAGAAGATTTGTTGAGATTGTGTGTTTTGACATAAATGGGAGTTGGGGTGAACCTTTTCATTTGATCGAGTTTGTTAATAACTATAGCTTTTTGATTAGAATCGGCGTGACTCCATTTAAGGTTTTACGAGAGAGGCGACCTAGGACTTTTGATTGTTGGGGCGAAATTGGAGATAGGTAGATTCATGGCTCAGACTTGGTGGATATAATATCTGAAAGGATGAGGTTGATCTGAGCGAGACTGTTGGTTGAGTAGAATCAATAGAAGAGTTTTGTTAATAGTGGGGGGTATGACCTTGAGTTCCAAGTTGGAGATATAGTATTTTGAAAGTTTTCTTATTAGAAGGAAGGACTGATATTTGACTGGAAATGAAAGTTTTTGCCGAGCTGAATTGGTTCTTTTGAGATTTCGGAGAAAGTGTGGAAAGTGGCATATCGTCTGGTATTATCACCGTAATTAGAAAGGATCCATTAAGTGCTTCGTATATTAGTTCTAAAGAAGTTTATATTAGACCCTTCTCAGATTCTAGAGAGTCAACCGAAGGAGCCGAGCGGGAACATGACTTATAGGAAAAGCCTATGAAGATCATGATTGAAATGTTCAAAAATTGAAATTAAGACGCAATCCTTTTGTGAAGTTCATGAAGTCTAATCATCACATCCAGGAGGCGACCCGAGAAGTGAAACATGTTATGAAGGAGAAATACCCAGAACTATTCAAGGATTTAGAAATTTCGAGGACGAAATTTTTGTAAGGTGGGTAGATTGTAATACTACGTGACAAAAAAAAAAAAGACAACTTTTTTTTAAGGGGCGTGACCCTTTTTTTTTTTTTTTTTTTTTTTTTTTTTCAGTTTTTCTTTTTTTCCTCTCTCTTCTTTCTTTTCTCCCAAATACTCTCTCTCACTACCAAGTCTTGAAACCGTTGCTGCCACTTCACCCGTTGACCATCAGCCACCACGCGCGGACCGCCAGAAAGCTACGCCGTCAGCTTTCCAGCGCCACGAGATCGAGTCCAATGGCCTCCGGACGCGCCGCCTGAATGGAGCGATTCGTCGCCGTTAATTCGGCATTTTCCGGCCACCTCTGATCACTTCTGACGGCCACCTCCGGCGAGTGGGTACTTTTCAGGCTGAGATCTTTCCAACGCCGGTGGTCACTTCCTGATCCGACATCGTTTGGGTTGTTTTTCATTTTATATCTACCGGTAATTCGAGATTTGTACTGGAAGTTGAGATCCGACCGTTGGATCGACGATCTGAACATATCAGATTATTGCTCTCGATTATACGAGCATTTTGGTATATATATCCACCATTGAAAGTTTCTGGTGGTGGGGCCCGCTTTTTAGTTGTGGGGCCCGATCTTCGTTGTGGGGCCCGCTTGTCTCGTTAAGCGTATCAGCAAGTTTTGATGCCGTCGCTGTGATTCTTGAGATATTGGCTGACTAGTGGATCTTTCTTTGAGATATTTGGAGATCGTTGGAGCTCGGTATGTAATTATTACCGTTTTGGGGGTGCAAATGATAGAATTGGAAAGTTTTGGATATAATTATAAATTTGCATAATTAAGAGGGTAAAATTATAAATTCTGCAAATTAGGGATTAAATAGTAATATTTAAGAATTTTAGGACTATTTGGGCGTATCGGAAAAGTTTAGAGGCTAAAACGAAAATTTAGAAAGTTTAGGGGTAAAATCATCATAATTTTGGATAAATTGAGGGACCTGATCGTAATTTTATATTTTTCAGATTCTTGGCGAGGATATAGATTTATTCAGAGCTTTTGCATGGATAGAGGTAAGTACACTATGTGGTGATTCTCTTAACATATTGTTTGATGATTGATGGTTGTTGTGAGAGTCGGTATATATATAAATATAATGATATATTATATATATATATATATATTATATATATATATTTATATTAAATATATTTTGTTAAAATATAATATTGAGATATTGAAAGCATGATAAATATGAAATCATGATTATTGAGATGAGATTGATGGATTGGATGTGAGATGTGTGATTGTGTTTGATGATATGTGCTGTTGTGTTATGCTGCTGGGTTTTGTATAATGGTGGTCGGATTTGAGATGAGATGTGATGATACATCAGATGATATGAGATGATAGAAAACCTTGGGAGCTGTCATTGAGGACTCTTCCATTGGTTTTGATTTGGGGTATACGGGGACTCCCCCATTGATTATATTTCACTCACATTTTACGAGTTGATATGGTTGGAAACCTTGGGATTTGTCATTGAGAACTCTCCCATTGGTTTCAATCCTCTGTTATACTAAACCCGGATTAGCAACCATGTTTGATGGATGTTTGTATTGTTGTAGGATGATTGTTGTGATGACATTATAATATATGATATTTACATATATTGTATTATAATATAAATATATATATATACATATATATTTATATATGTTCGTTGGAAAATTGATTGAGTAATCAGTAGCATGAGAACATAATGGTGAATACTAATTTGAGATAAATGGTATATTCTTACTATGAATTGAAATATTGAGTACTATGTGATTTTGAGATGAGTTGATGGATGTAATGAGATGAAATGTGTTGTTGTGAGTATGTTCTGCCTCAGATAGCTGTTATATATATCTTAACTGATATTTCAATATTATATATATATATTCCTATTTTGTTGGTGAGGTCATGTTGAGAGAATGAGTGCTTACTTGCTGAGCTTTTTAAGCTCACTCCCCTCTTCCCCAAACATTCCAGGTAGTTCGCGAGCATATCAGGAGTAGTACCAGATTTGGATCCATGTGCCACAGTTGTATACTCGGGTTGGTCCAGACATTTGAGTCGTCACTTGTATATTATTAAGACATGTTGTAAACCATGTATTTGATGTATATTCCATGTATTTGTAATTTATGATGTATTATTGTGTGAGATCAAATGGTGGGTTTGTCATATAGAGTGCTCGAGCTGAAGTTGATAGCGAACCTCTTTCTAGGGTTGGGCCCGCCCTAAGGAGGGGGTCGTGACAATAACCTACAATTGCACTTATCTAATTTGGGTTTTAGTTTGGTATCATCCAAACATATGTCCAGCATACCCAAATTATCAGGAATGAGAAACCATGTTCCTTTCCTATTCATATCTAATATGATATCTTTCAAACTGATTTTTATGGAACCTTATTCTAAATAAGTTCTGCACTGTTTAAAGCTTATCCGTTGAAGGAAATGATAGCTCAGAGCGACTCATGATTAACCTTATGATGTTCAACAAAATTCGGTTAGTCATTTCGGACACACCGTCAAATTGGCGTGTTCCAGGAGGAGTCCTCATTTAAAGAATACTATACTCTTTCAAGTATATTAGAAACTTATTGCCTAAGTATTTTCCATTACGGTCTTACCGTGATAGTTTAATACTTCAGCCGATCTGTTTGTCTATTTCGTGTCGAAAACTTTAAAAGTTTCCGATTTGTGTTTCAAAAGAAACACATAACCATAACGTGATGCCACCTCCGTAAAGGTCACGAAATATTCATATCCACATCTAGCTTAGCTAGACATGGGCCCACTTGCTTCACTACGAACTAGGGCTTACAGATCGGTGACATTTACACTTTTACCAAGTAAATAGTATTTTAGGCACTTTGCCCAATAAACTAGATTCGTAGACTTTATTTAAATGGAATCAAATCAGTCCTAGTACCCACTCTTCGAAAGTGTGGATATACGAGTCTTGTTTAATTGTGTCCCAGACTACAATGCCACAATTAAGTTTCATCTGATCAAATCAGTTTGAGCTATTTGTTTGTCATGTTATATGTTTGAGACTTATTTATATTCAAAATATAAATGATGTTATTCACATCTAATATGTTTATCTCAATATCATCTTTATATAATGAAACACTTTAGTGTTCTAGAATATAAAGGTTCACCCGCAGCGG
Organism: Zanthoxylum bungeanum; assembly: GCA_019454045.1. NCBI lineage: Eukaryota > Viridiplantae > Streptophyta > Magnoliopsida > Sapindales > Rutaceae > Zanthoxylum > Zanthoxylum bungeanum. Next base: position 170,874 of record SKCR01047036.1, on the reverse strand, counting down.
GTCACACACTGATATAAAGATAATGTATCTAGTCAAACTAGTTACATTATAACAGTTTCCTAATTTAAGTACACACCCGAAGGTAGTTCCTAAACTTCGGTATCTACGATTAAAACAGCGACTTTCGTCCCATTTCCAATTCGCAGATTAATCTCAATCTGAAGTCAGTATCCTGCTCACAGCAGATTCTGAACATCAATATATATTTATATACCACACTAAGTATTTAAAATCCAATTTTTAATACTAGTTGTGAACATATTTATGACAAACATATTTGAAGTCAGAGCCTTGCTCGTCTTCAATTCCTTCATGTCTGCTATGTCCAAACGGTAGTCACGCTTCCGCGATCCCGTTTGCCACAATTTAGGCAGACATTTTGGGATATGTCATTTATCTTCCCAGAAGAATATAATGATTTTGCCTTTGCCCTTTTTCACATTCCAGTAGCCTTTGGCCAAGCCTCGGGTTTCTAGAATATAAAGTAAGGTGCGCCTTGCGCTACTTACCATATTGCAAATTTTGACTTTATCTCCTTGAGAATAGTCATTAACTCTCCAAGAGTTATTATTGCAATTTAGTACTCTTAAAATCTAAAAATAGATTTATGAAGATCCTTCAATTTCATCATCATACTTTAAGGATCTAATCCTTAGTTCTGATTCAGAAATTAAGGAGTCTTCTATGACAAGCTTAATGGATTAAGCACTTAAGTTATCATTACATGATCTTCCAAAGATCATGCTTTACTATTTGCTTATCTTCGGGCTTTAGGCTTAATATGTTATTTTATCAAATAAAGTAACTTATTATTTTCCAGGACCGTCCTGAAACTTATTTCCAATTTTGAAAATTAAACCATTTAAATACATTTTCCCTAGGATTATGTTTTAAATGTCAATCTTTCAATTTTATCTTGATTTTAATAGTCCAACTATTTAATCAACGATATAGGTACTATTTATTATAATGATTACAATAGTCCAACTATTTAATCAACTATAATTTAATAGATTAAAATCAATTATATTGATTACTATAATCCAATTATAAAATCAACTATAAATGAATCGTTTGAATACAGTCCAACTGTTAATTAAAAAACGTCTAAATATTAGTCCAACTAACATTTAATTTATTTAACGAATGATATTTGTTTTGAGCGCGTATGGCAAGTAATTAAACGAGTATTGAAAATTCAATTCTTGCCTCCCACTATTTTTCGGCGAGCCTCTAACCCTCTGTCGAGTACTTGGGAAATCGTGTTTCCTAGCGGGTAGGATCCCGTTAAATATCACACAATCTTTACTTTGGCCAACAAATTGTATGATAATTAACTATGTAGATCTCTAAGATCAATTGGATCTTATCCAATTCCTAGATCCAGTAGGGGGACATCCAAGTCTGAAACATATATCTTATATATGCCAATATATCCAATGTATTTCCTAACCTTTTTCCTCTGAATCAACTAAGCCTTGGCTTTGGCACAACAAACTTAGTGATCCCAGTTAAGCGCGACCCATTGACCATGGAAAGCTTCGTAATCAATGTCGATGGACAAGAAGTGGTCTTGACTTTAGCCAACAAACCACAACTTGGACAAGACACCAATATGTAACAAAGCCTTCGTGATTCAAACACATCCTCGACGGACAAAGGCCTTGACTTTGGCCAACAAGCCAATGCCAGTCTCGGATCTTGAGTGAGAATCACTCAATGGAAGGAAGAACGCTTAATATTTTGCGAGGGTTTTTCGTGTGCAAATTGGCAACCAATTTATTATCTTTGTTAAGGTCTCATCATCATACACCCTTAAACATGCATTCTAAACACATAATAAAGCGCATATGAATAAAGTAATAATGATATGCGGATGGATACTTTACACATTGATCCTAGATCAAATCTCTCCATTTCTCTCTCCCGCTAGCACATGTATTGCTTCTACCCATTACACTACACTTCTAAAGAAACCTCATTTACATTGAGGGGAATAGGTGAGAAGAGAATGCAAAGAGTATGGAGGTGATAAGGCTGGACACGCAGGTCCAATTAATAAATTCCAAATTTATTACAACAATTTCTAAAATTGCCCCACCCAACTAATATCCATCCGATATACATTATTCATGCATTGTAACCATGTATTCACACAAGCATGTTATCAATAAATCTAATCAAATTAATTAATCTGATAATTAATGACCATCCAATTTTCAAACAACGATTTGATTTTGCTCGAGTCAAACTCGTTTTGTGAATAAGTACTCAAAGTACAAATTCTCGAATTAAATTAAACTACATAATTAAATCCAATTCAATTTGTATTTAATACTAATTCGCTATTTAATTCCAAATTAAATACTACACTTTATTAACGAACCTATACGACTAAATTCCAAATTTAATCGTTACGGGTCTCAAAGCCCGATTAATATCCAATATTAATTTAATTAAAGTCCAATGGGCTTTTAATTAATTTCTTTAAGGCATGGACTTTTGGTCAACTCGGGTCGAACCCAATAACCAAAGTCCAATCCGGGAGTTACCCCATAAGCCCAAAAATCAATTTAGGCCCAATTAAACTTTAAAGGTCTATTAGTCGCATTTGGGCTTTATGGAAGCGGTTTTGGGCCTAATTGGATCCAACCAATTTTGCCTAAACCCAACTTGGTACAACCAAGCCCAATAAGCTCATTTACAACCCTTAAGCCTAATTTCACAAAATTAGGCCCAATTCAATTAAATTACAAAATTCCAAATTCCCAATTTAATTACATAAAGTGTATAACATAATTAATTACCCAATTAACATTTCTAAAACATCAATTAGCCTAATTAATCATGCTTATCATCATTAAATCATGTCCAACACAATTTAACAAAAATCAAACCCAATTACATGCTTCAAGTGTCTCGGCCAAGGGGAAATTTCATGCCCAAATCAAATTCAATCCAATTAAATTCAATTCAACATTAAATCAACATCCACAACATGATTCTAACTCATCCAATGAATCAAAAAATCAAAATCCAAGACATTTAGGGTTCTCCATCAATTCGGCCAAGCCTCCAAAATTGGGGAAAAATGTTCCAAACACATTTTCATCAAATTGATCCAATCAATCCTCAATTAAACATCAATTAAGCATATTAAATCATCCAATTTCGTTATTCATGCTCAAAATCAATTTTGCCCAATTTTAACCCTAAATCTTTTTCATGCTCAATATTAGCTCAAGATACCATTGTTGGAATTCTCTAAGGTCCAATGATCATTATTAAGCAATGAAAATAAGTGAATACAAAAAAGGAGAATGGCAGAATCATACTCACATCGATCGGATTGGATGCTACAAAGAACAAAAAAAAAATTTTGCTCCCTCCAAGTGCATTCGGCAGTGGCAGATTTTTTATCTTCAATTTCGGCCATGGATGGGTGAATCAAGCTCCAAGATTTCTTGTTTAATCATTCCATGCACACGGGTGGGTTTCCCTATCACTTACGGACGACTCCGGAGTGTGCTAACACCAAGATTTTGCAACAAAATCAAGTCTATTCCTTCTCCATCACTCACGGTTTTGAACCAGTGAAGAGGAAAGAAAATAGCCAATATGCCGAGAGAGAGAGATCTAAAATGTTACAAAAAAATGGTAATAGATATATCAAAATCAAATACCAAATTTTTGCTATCAAAAGTCAAAGCCATCAAAGGCATCAACCACTCCCACCAACTTACATCAAGTCAATCAAGTTGTCAATGTCACATCACTCAAAGTGACATGTGATTTGACGTTTGATGTGACTAATGATTTGACGCTTGATTTGACTTGCGTGTCGCACTCGAATTCGAAATGCGAATACGCTCGCAAAAAATCCCGGGCTCGGGTTCGCTAATTCCAAATTAACGAATTTTCCGTTGCGACGTAATTAAATGATTATGCCTAGCGAAATCACTATTAACGTCCCTAACGAATTAATTCTAAATTAATTCGTTCGCCCGAATTAAAATCTAATTTCAATTCCGCCTCGAAATCCAATTTCGTTTAATATATCGAATATATTAATTTATCGATTAATTCCAAATTAATCGTTATCTCTCTTTAAATGATATTTTATCCCAGATAAAATATCTCCGCAATTAATCCCAGATTAATTTTATCTCTCATCATTAATTAATCCCAGATTAATAAAAGTGCGAGTCATACGTCATCGGTGAATCTTCGGGAAACGACCCATGAGATCCCCGGATATGTTAGCAGTAAATTCGGTCGTTGGACCATCCGAACACGTAAGTACCTCGTACTACGTTTGTACCGATTTACAAGACAATGTTGGCTTCTAGCAAAGCGCCATGCCTACCCAATTCTCCAGAAATATGCTTACATGAATAAGCGATCTATATCAGGCGTAGTATACGTAGTATTGTGTATGTCGATCCAGTATCGGATGATCACGTGTTAGGCCTGGGGCTGTAATTGTGTCTGCCCCGTACAAAGCACATGTTGGATGTCTGGTAACTAGTCTCTATAATCAGATAAACCTGACCTTGTCATTTTATCCCGATAGCTGCAGCATATAAGAGAACAAGTTCCGTATCCTACGTGACCATCATCTCCACTATGAATGGAGTGATACTTCCGTCTTGACATCACACCCAACACACTACGATTCTCGATATACCCAGAAGAGGCATACAAAGAAACCGGTTAAAGCCCTGGACGACCAAAACCAAAGTATATTGATTGTCGTAAGTATTAGCGGTGCAAGTCTCAGGTTAAGACCAAATACACCTACCCTGATTTCGGACTTCCATAGACACATAATCATACTACCAATGGAATTTCGAGGGGGTCTATCCAGAGCGAAGCTGTTTCCCGTACCATCGGTAAAACACAGCCTCCTATTACACTTGCATGAGTATCCTATACCCAAATATATGAGAACTAAGCTGTTGTGCCCTCATAACGCGCACAAGTGTAATACTAGTCTTTTACGCATTTATCGATGTCCAATCTCGACAATGCTCTGACTATGGATATTTAATGATTTATCCTTCGTGGACTGATACTGTCTCATATCATTCTCAATCCAGGAACAAAACACATGGACCTCCTATCATTTATATATCTAGGTGATCTAATCACAAATGATAAGAGTGCAATCTCCTTTGTCACATAGTTAATTTGTACAACAACACTATGATCTGTACAAATAGTGACGCTATGGGTCATAATTGTCCAACAATGACTTCATGTTATCTCTCCGGTTTAGTTCCCCCGTGGACTACTCCGTACTCCCGACCGGGCCGTGAAGCCGGAACAACATTGTCCAACATCTGTGTCCTACAGTCTGGCGACTCCATTGGTGATAAAGAATTGGCCCCGAAATAATGCCTTGTAATGATTGTGATTTGTGCTTTAATTAACCCTGTTTACCGTGGGTTGAAAGGGGTTTAATCAAAGTCACTTTTAAGGCTAAGTAATGGTTTGGTGTCTTCCCTCATTCACTACCTTTATATAAGGAAAAGCTGTGAAGGCACCTAGATAATCATGTACTTGTAGCCTACCATGATGGACTAATTTGGAGGACTCGTTGTTTATTCCTGTCACCAAGCGATAAGAGCATAAGAGGCTTGGGTTTTTAAGAGAATTCGCTCTGCCCTCCCTTTGGGGAATCTACAATGGGAAATCCATTTGATAGTCAGTCATGCACCATAACTCGTTGGCATGTACCGTAAGGTATAAAAAGGGTGTGCTCACTCGGTTGCTCGAACCCTTGAGTGGGGAGACCTAATCGTGGGCAATCCTTCACCAGTGAGAGTCTTTTTTCACACTCCCGCAAACCCACACGTAGACCGGAGTTGTATGACCTATAGTAACTATTTCCTTGTGCTTGTGGACCATCCTCATTTGGATGCAGTTGGGCTTCTTGTCAGAAATGCGAACTTGTTGGGCCATTTAAATCGGGACGAGTTCGTATCCTATGAAAATTGGGCCAAAACTTCTGAAATGTCGATGGGCCGCTCTGTAGAAATTATTGCTTTATGCTTGAATGATCTCTTTATGCTTGTATTTGGGGACCATCCTCATTTGGATGCAGTTGGACTTCTTGTCAGAAATGCGAACTTGTTGGGCCATTTAAACTGGGACGAGTTCGTATCCTATGACAATTAGGCCAAAAGCTTCTAAAATGCCGATGGGCCATCCTGTGTTTGGGCCCCTTATCATTTGAAGTTGTTTAACCATGTTGTTGCAAAGGTGTAAACCTGTTGGGCTTTAAAATGACAATGGGCCGAATTATATATTCCACACATCACACGTATCTCATGCATCTCATGCGTACACACATCATGTTAACTCTCTTGTGTCTTAAGAGAGCCGTCATAGATATCTGTTGGGTTAGGGAAAATGGAAGACTCGTTAAAAGGCCGATAGCAAACATGAGCGAATCAGAGAATGAAACATCCCGTATGGATCAGTTGGAAACCAGTCTCACCAAGATTACTGAACAGTTGCAAGCCTTGACTGCTGCTATGGCCAATATGGTTGTGTTCGTGCTGGGGGAAACTCTGAGAATAAGAGATGTGAAGACCCTCCGACTAGATTGAATGATGATATTTTGGGTTTTGATGATGATATGGGTGAATATGCTGCGAGGAAAGTGATTGGGTCTCAGGCAGAATTTCAGAAGCTTCGGGATCATGTAGAAATGGTTACCCGCAAAATGAGGGGTAAACACGAAGAGTTGTTAGATTATGAAGCAATGACTTTTGAAGAATAGCTGCCAGCTCAGTTCAAGATGCCTGTTATGGCCAAGTTCAATGGGAATGGGGACCCAAGGGTCCATCTTCGACAATATGTTTCAATTATGAGTTCAATGGGCTTGTCACAGCGTCAAGTGCAGAAAATGTTGGAATGTCACTTGAGGGGGCGCCGGTAGTATGGTATCATAGCCTGGAAAGAAAGGTTAAGGAAGACTGGAGGGAACGGGCTGAAGCTTTTCTGAAGCAATATGTTACAGACTTGGAGATTGATTTGTCACTCCGTGATTTGGAGAACACCAAGCAAAAACCGGAGGAAAGTTTCAAAGAGTATGTAGACCGCTGGAGAAGCCAGCTTCTAAAGATGCAGACTCGGCCATCAGAGAAGGACGAGATAGAAATGATTATCAATGGTACTAAGCCCTCAATCTATGGCAAGTTGAGGAGGATGACCTCCATGATTACTGATTTTCGACAGTTGAGGGAGACTGTCATGGATATTGAAGAAGAAGAATCTGAGAACAAAAAGTTCTATAGCCTGAACATGAGGCCCATTGGAGGAACATCAGGTGCCAAACCTGTTTCTGCTGAGATTACTGCTATCCAGAACCGGTGTTTCTCCGACCTGGGTAGACCCTTGTCTAAGGTATTTGGAGAAATTAAAGAGAAAGAGACTTCTGAAACCCTTAGAAACCAAACCACTTCCACACCCTCCACCACCACATCTCAACCTGAACCACTATTGTCATTTCCATCAACAGAAGGGCCATGATACTGACAATTGTGCCCGCCTTCACCATGAAATCCAGGACCTTATAGACTCCAAAAAGATACCCGACCTAGAAATAGAACAACCTAACACATACAAAACCCCCTGCCGAATTACCACTCTGTCCCACCACCAACCTATATGATAAACTCTGGCCTACCCGAAAGCCTTGTCCTCGAATCCTTTGACCACCAGGACTTCTTCCTGGGAATATGGGATAGCAGCAGTGAGGATGAAACAGAACATGGGAAGAATTTATGGGAAGATTTCTCCAATAGTGATGAAGAGGTGGTAAGAGGAATGACACGCAGCGGGCGTTTCTACAATGATACGGCTGAGAATGGTAAATAAGTGTTGATGGAAAGCAGAGAAGTGTCTGAAAATATGGAGAATGCTGAGGGGGATGCAGTGCTACGTCAGTTGAGGAAGACACATGCACATGTTAGCATCTGGGAATTGTTGTGTTCGTCTCAGGAGCACAGGCGGGAAATGGTTTAGGCCTTGAGCAAGATAATGGTAACGGAGGATGCCAACCCCACGATGTTTGTCGGATCAGTGCAAAAGGAAGCTTTGCAGATAATAACCTTTTCTGAGGAGGAACTCCCGGCCGAGGGAATAAATCACAACAAGCCTTTATTCATTAGAGCTGCAGTGAGGGGCAAGAAAAAATCTTGTGTGATGATAGATGATGGTTCATCCATCAATGTATGCCCATTGAAGATTTTGGCAAGGTTAGGAATGAAGGCAACAGATTTGGATCCCTCCAGTATGACTATCAAAGCTTATGATGATAGCAAGCGGAGAGTTGAGGGTACCTTTACTGCGGTAGTCAGGGTCGGCTCGATTGAGGATGAAGTTGAGTTCACAGTGCTGGATATCTCGACCACTTTTGCTTTGTTATTGGAAGGTCGTGGTTTCACAACCTTGAGGGCATGCCCTCCACTCTACATCAGGTTATTAAGTTCCCGTACGGGGGAGAGATTGTCACCATCAGAGCTGAGGTAGATAATGTTGTGGCTGCTTTAGAGATACAGCCTTTTGCGAGGTTCCAATTATCAGCAATTTTTGAAGAATGAGTAGATCCTAAGGTAGCTAGGATTATGGAGAAAATGAAATTCGAGCCGAGTAAAGGTTCAACATTGCCAAACTTTATGGGGCAGACTACTCCGAGAGGACTGGATACATGTCTGATGACGATAAGCTGAAAGACAAGAAGAAAGAGTTGAAGCTGATGGAATGTTTTGTGAAAGCAACGAGATATCAGGGAGAACCTGAACCAATAGAATTCAATGGGATCGTGGTGCCCGGATTTGAGATCTTCCAGGATATGTTGGGTGAGAAGTCACTGGCATCAGAAATTGCGAAGAAGGAAGAAGAGAAGTGGGAGGAAGAGCTGATGAAACTGGAGAGTCTACCTTTGAGGAGAATAAAGAAACCAAGGAAGACCCAGCTGTGGGAGATAAAGCATCTGTGGAGGATGAATATGTTTATTTCTCTGATTTATTTGAATGTATTCCTGCATCTGCTAGCAATAAAGACAATCATTTTGCTTACTCGTCTGAGTCTCTCCCTTTCAATTTGTATGACTTGAGTATATTTGATATCAGTTCTACCAGGACAAATGCATTCAACCTTGGCACACCTGTGAGCCCTAAGGAAATTCTAATTGCAAGTGAGGTTACCTCTGAGGAGCGGGAGAAATTAGAAGAAGTATTAGCCAAATATGCCAAAGTATTTGCTTGGTCCTATGAGGACATGCTTTGAGTAGACAGAAGCATCGCCCAGCATGCCATACCAACTTATCCAAATATGAAGCCACTAAAACAGAAACTTCGGCGGATGAGACATGAGTGGGCCGAGAAAGTCAGAGAAGAAGTCAAGAAACAGATAGATGTGGGATTCCTGGAAGTAGTGAAATATCCTGAGTGGTTGGCAAATATTGTGCCAGTACCGAAGAAAGACGGAAAAGTCAGAATGTATATGGATTACAGAGATCTTAACAAGGCTTGCCCGAAAGATGATTTTCCTCTACCTCATATAGATGTGCTAGTTGACAGTGCGGCTTTATCTGCCATGTATTCATTTGCAGATGGGTTTTCAGGGTACAATCAGGTTCTCATGGCTGAAGAAGACAAGCACAAGACGACATTTATCACCGAGTGGGGCACATATTGTTACAAGGTAATACCGTTTGGGCTCAAGAATGCAGGAGCTACTTATCAGTGGATGGCTACTATATTATTCACGTTTGATGCACAAAGAGATTGAAGTATATGTGGATGATATGATGGTGAAATCAGAGACAAGAATTGGGCATATAGAAGCACTGGAGAAGTTCCTTCAGAGAGTTGACAAATACAACTTGTGGCTGAATCCCAAGAAATGTGTGTTTGGGGTAACATCAGGAAATTTGCTGGGACATACAGTGGGAATAGGAGGAATAGAGGTAGATTCTGAGAAGATCAAAGCAATTACAGAGATGCCAGCACCGAAGACAGAGAAAGAAGTCAGAGCATTCCTTGGAAAAATTCAGTACATCAGTCGGTTCATCGCCAAGTTGACATCAGTGTGTGAGCCTATCTTCAAATTGCTTAGAAAAGACCAGCCAGTGAAATGGAATGAGCAATGTCAAGCAGCCTTCAATAAGATCAGAGAATTCTTGGTAAAGCCTCATGTATTGAAACCTCCGAGATCGGGCAGACCTTTGATATTGTATTTGGCCATAGAATCAAAAGCAGTGGGGGCAATAATGGTACAAGCAGATGAGACAGGGGTAGACCATGTAGTCTACTATCTCAGTAAGAAGATGCTTCCATACGAAGCCCGTTATCAAGAAGTAGAGAAGATTTGTTTGACAGTGGTATGGGCGTCCAGAAAACTGCGGTATTACTTCCAGTCTTACAAGATCCAGGTGGTAGCCAAAGAGAATCCTATGAAGTATCTGCATTCAGTACCTTCGCTAGTGTGGAAGTTGGGCAGATGGTTAATATTGCTGACAGAGTTTGACATTGAGTATCTCACCTCCAAGGTAATCAAAGGGCGAGCCGTAGCAGAGTTTCTGGCATTGCAACCTATTGAAGGGGATCAGTACAAGTTTGAATTCCCAGATGAAGAGATCCAGGCAATAACAGTTCAAAGATGGAAGATGTATTTTGACGGAGCAGTGAATTACAAAGGAGCCGGAATTGAGATTGTGATAGTAACCCTTGAAGGAGAAACCTTGCCCATGGCCAAGAGATTGACGTTCGGAGTAACTAACAACATGGCCGAGTATGAAGCATATGCTTTCGGATTGACTGCACTGATAGCCTTGAAGGCTGAGAGCGTGGAGGTCTACGGGGATTCGATGTTGGTAGTTCGACAGATACAAAGATAATGGTAATTGAAGGAAGAACGGTTGAAACCTTACCTTTTTCACCTCAGAAAGTTGGCACAGGCTATCCCCGATTGTAAGTTTTAGCACTTTCCGCGAGAAGAGAATCAGATGGTAGACGCATTAGCTACACTTGCAGCGACTTGGGAGAATCCAGAGAAGTTAGTGATGAGACCATTGGTACTGACAACAGCAAACAGACCCGTTTATGAGATAGAAAGAGTTCTGGAAGTGGAGATTGACGATGGTAAACCTTGGTATCATGACATTCAGAGGAATCTGGAACATGGGGAACTCCTGGAGGGAGCAAGCATAAAAGACAAGGTAGCTATTCAGAAGTTAGCTTCTCAGTATGTGATTTTGAAAGGGGAACTGTACAAGAGGCAAGCAAATGGTATTCTGCTGAAGTGTTTGAGAAAAGAAGAGGCTCAGAAAGTAATGGAAGAAATACATGTCGGGGTATGTGGACCGCACATGAATGGGTTGAATTTGTCTATACTTTTCTCACTATCATACTATAAAGGTCAAACCTTTAATAAGCTCACAATGTTTTTGTTGCGCAAACAATTAGCACATATTATGAACTAATTCATAATTAAAGTTTAATCAAGTTTAAAACTTGATCGTAGTAAGCTACGAACAATCTTAGATCTATGGTTCAATAGTGGACTTCCAGAATCGATATCAAATATCGCTTCCATTAAAAGTTATAGGATAATTTTCTTCGGTAAGAAAACAACAAAACCATTAAGTATCAAATACTCGTAAATGATTCTGATATCCTATTAGACTTATATAGAAGATGTATAAGGGTTGTTTCATCTTATTAATTACGTAGTTCCATTTATAATTTATCATTCTAACATTTGACTTCAATAATTCAAGTCTTTTCTACAATTGTTAACATCCAATGTTACACACCAAGTAATAAAATGATTTTATTACTTAGGATCGTAGGAAAGATATTCTATCAAATAGAATACAATATTCTATTAAACAAAATAAACGATAAACTTTTACTTATACCTACAAGGTGTAAGTAATTTCCATTATATAACTATTATATAAAATAGAGATTCAAATCTAAAACTTTTCAAGATTCAAATTTTCTACCTATACATATCATATATGTAACTGTAGAAATTAATGGAACCTAAATTAAAAAGAGGAACTAGTATTACTGGAGCATAACCCCAAGAGTATTGAAACTAATTTGGTAACATTCAATATCAACACGAATCAAATCATATAAGATTCGATTACTCCCACTGATCAATTCCATCAAGATGGAATCGTGGAAGAATTATATTAAGTAAGAATCATATTCACTGAATAACCTTAGAACTAATTGCTTTGAATTCATATGTTTGTTCGTATCAAAGATATTTGAACAGTTCAAAGACATATAATGAATTTTAAGGATAGAGTTCTAAAAAAACTTCAGATTGAATATATTTGAACAAGTCAAAAATGTTCAATGTACGTTTCATCAGAACAGATTGAAAGTTCTTGATACTTTCAAGACGTTTAATATGTGTTCCTTCATAAACACGTAACTAAGTTATGAAAATTCATAAACTAATTACGAAGTAAAGAAAACTACTTTAAGCAATTACAATTAATTAAACTACATACATCTTATGTATCAGTTTAATAAATCTGGTGGTCCAATGACAAATCATTGGTTAAACGAGATTTTAATCACCTTCCCGAATACAATATTCATTAAATAAATAAGGAGATGTGGTGTGATCTCGTATCAAACCATCATTTACCATACGGAATAAGCATCCAATCATTAAGTGATAAAATCTCATAAAGCATCGTTCTAAATTATTTACTCTACCGAATAATTTTTTTCTTAATGTTTATCTCTACGTCAATGACACTACTAGTTATATTTAAAATATATAATAATTGTTTATAAAGAACAAGTAACTATCCAATAGTCGCAAGTTCCGATATCAAATATCAAAACAATCATTAACTAATATTTTAAATAACTAGACGGGAGATCTGGTATCCAATACTTATAGCTGTAGTATTGTGAAAATTGATATTTTCTATACACAACTATACACATCTCCTTTCTTTAGCTTTACTATTTGCATTCAACTATTCATAACAATTATAAATAGATGATTAGCAAACTGTGTCAGACACATTGCCTCTAAAGGTCATTAAAGCCAAGAAACGTCATTACTAGATAAACAAATACCTAATGGGGCTTTCTTAATGCCAATCAAGAATCTCGAGACACGAACTAATTCAAGTCAATTCTTACTACATAAAAAACTATTCTCTCTAAAGTATTATAACCTAAAAGGGATATCTATCTAGATTATCTATCATGACTTAGAAACTAAGTCATTAACCATATTGTTTTTTTAAGAAAATCAGAACAACAGTTCCCGATGGTTTAGACCAATCTAATATTATCCTAGTCTAGTAGTATCTAGAACCTATTCTAGAATAACTGTAACCAAGAGTCAAGTCAGATAAAATATCAAAATATGTGTGCAGTGAATAAAAGTTCAATTCTATATAAACAATAGAATAAGGAAACGAACAAGCGGCAATTTCCATAATAATAAACACTGCCTAAGTTATGGAATATTTTAAACTTAGCAGTGTCTCCCACTATTTTACGAATACCGTAATCCCCAACGGAAAAATGAGAATTCAATAATTAAATCGAATTTCATAATGGGAAGAGGACCCCATGAATATATTTCGAATCACAGCAGAGGCACGGTCTCGCCTACGTATATTCACAGGTAGACAACTCATTGTCAATCACTCACTAATGACTCATGGGTTTCCGGTCCTGGTCGTTTCTCGTTGTGACTGCTAAGGCAGGCCCACAAGGAGACGTACCAAGGTTAAACTCGTCAATGATAAACTCAAGCTACTTGCGTAATCCTGACAGCTAGGGCACGTTCAAGATTCCACTTTTGCTTAAATTTATCTAGTATCTGATATAAATCCGGCATAAATAAATCTTTATCGGCTACACCCTCACAGTAGAGGCACGGTCTCGGATGTAGTCACGGAAAAATATTCATAAACCGTATTGGAAATATGGACCAAGAAACAAGTATTCCAAATACCAGTTACTTTAAAACCTTATTAAGCGGGGATATTCCACAAGGTGTCATACACTTCAAATTTAATCAAATTAAATTAAAGCATGCATGTATCAAGCAAAGACATGAACAAACATTAGATTTAAAGGGCTAATCATATCAGGGGCCAAGAATCAGACTCGCTCTGATACCATTTGGCGGAAATCGGGTAACGTAGCGGAAAATACGGGTCCTGACAGAAATTGTATTTCAAAACTTTTTCAAAATATCGAATAAATTATTCAATATCTAATATGAATAATCTATTCAGATTTCACCTAAACCCAAAAAAATTACTCACATTCATGATCTGATCAGATGAAGTAATAATCCGACCACAAAAGGCACATGGTCCGAGCACATGAAGCCATGGTCCGACCACATAAGGTCACGATCCGACCACATGAGGTCATTCCGACCATATGGGGTCATAATCCGACCAGACTAGGTCCGACCAGACTAAAGATGACCATATGAGGTCCGACCAAACCAGGTCTGACCAGACTAAGGCCGACCAGACGAGGTCCGACCATACCAGGGCCGACCAGACCAGGTCCGACTAGACAAGGGCAGACCAGATGAGGTCCGACCAGACTAGGGTCAACCAGACGAGTATTTTACATGCATCATATACACATCCAAATACACAACATAAATGAAAAGCCCAAATTTGGATAGGGTTATGAACCCTAATTTTCCAATTTCATCAAATTGTCAAATTTCACCAAATTTTCAAAATCCAACACTTTGGTTCATTGTTTGCTTCACCAAACAAGCCTCGCCACTTTAAAATAACTCTAGAACAATTCTAGGTCACCAAGCAGTGGCTCAACAACTCTAGAATAGCAACTTGATTTCCAAAGAATCAAAAGTAAAGCTTTGAAACCATTTCAAGCTTACTTACATGCATCAATCTTTCACCAAAGTTCACAACCAAAATAAACACAAACTATAAGAGTAGAGATAACATCAAAGCATAAAAAATGAAGCTAAGCATGTTAGAAACATATTTCATGTTGAAGACATTAAAGAAAGACGTACAAAACAAGTTTTTCAAGCATTTTCCCTTAAGCCTTCAAACTTTTCTCTCAACTCTCTTTTATGTTATTTTGGTTTCAAATGAACTTGTTAAACCCTAAAAGATGAAACAAAACAATATATAATATCCCTAATTGGCCTTGGCCGAAAATGGTAGTAAGAAAAATATCAAGATATTTTCATTTGTTTCATTTAAGTTCAACTTGTCAACTTGCATTTTTAAATCATTACACTTTAATGAATTATTCAACCAAGTAAATAATTACAACTCAAAAATATAACACTTATATTTAATTTAGGGTGTTGGCCGTAATTGACAAAAATAAAGGAAAAATATATTTTTCATTTTTCAAACAATTTAAACAAATATCTTAGGAAGTCAAAACCATTTTGACAACCTTTTTCCTTGACTTTAAAGTCAACAATATACACTTATAATCATTTCCTAACTTTATCATTTAGTAAGATATTTATATTTTAATTATATTAATTATTTAATAATTAATTAATTAATTAATTACAAATATCTCAAATATATGTATTATATTTACTTTAAACATCTCAAATACATATATAAATGATATATGTCAAATACCTTTATTTGAAAATTTATTAATGTGTATTTAATAAATATATTAAATACAAATACACATTATTTATGAAATGACGGTTCGGCCCGTTTGCATGTATTTTTCGTTTAACCTTTAAATGACTTATAAATAATTAGTATTATTTATAAATGTTGCCCTAGTGCTCTACAAGTATATTTCATTAGTGAGACTCTCTAGATTTAGGTATATCCGTCACAAAATCCAATTTCGTGTCCATAATTTACCCACCCGTAAATTATGACGACCACAGACAAACTAGTTGAATCATACAGGTCGAGGTCATTACATACGTATAATCCCTCCGTCACATGTATCCGGATAATACCATAGATATAGATGTAAACGTCAAATCTCTATAAGTATTATCCTGTCGACGTATCTATTAGTAATCTCTAAATAACATTCGGAATTTACTTCCGAAGTATACTATTGCCACAGATTTAACAGATTGTTAATCACATATGGATTACCTATGCTCTGTACACAGAACTGACGGATCCTATCTTGATACAAACAATATATCCTGAGGATCGGTCCACACCCAACGAACAGGCGGAGGTCTGATCTAAATAGATTGGTGACGTGACTGCCATCTAAGTGTGGAGGATGTCTCATACATCCATAGTGGTATCTCAAGTCGAAGGACCACTATGCTACTCAACCCGAGAAGATTCTTATTGACGTTGGTGTATCATCCATTAAGAATCTTTGGTGAGTCGTTCAATGTTTATCCATTATAAATACCTACACGTCTATTCGAGTCTCCCCATACTCATGGTTCATTAGAATAAACAATCAGACCAATCCTCGATATACGACATGTACTGGTCTCAATGGATTTGACTAACCGACCTGTGTTAGTAAATCTTGACCAAGAACTATGTTTGATAATATACATTTAGCAGTGACACTTCTCAATGTCAATTACAAACTACCTTTGTAACTGTATACTGCAATATATTTTATCGAGTATTTGTCTAATATATACATATCACTAAACCATAATTAGTTTCAATCTAATCGTAATCAGATCGAATACGTATATAAAAATAAGAGGTGCAACCATAAATAAGTAATATTATGGAAAAATGAATTGATCGTATTCATGAACCAGACATAAATACGATGCGGATTGGCACTCTGAGCACCAACCCCAACACACACTTGGGTGGCTCTTTGGAACTTGGAATAGCTTGCTGAGTTCGAGAAAAGCTTGTAGAATGGAGGGAGGACTGGAGGAGTTTTCAGTTCAAGTAAGTCTTTTTCTTTCTTTATTTTTAATTAGAGTTCTTATGATAGTTAGCATGTTTAAGTTTATGTTATTTGCATATTTTATGAGTTTTTATGATTAGAATATATAGTAACATGCCTAGGCTTGTAGAATAATAAAAAAACAAATGGGTCTTGGAAAAAGGGATAGCGGCATCAAGATTTTAATTTTTTGCTGCGCACTCGCAGCCGCTTCCCAACAGTGGTATCAGCGCGCCATTTTTGTTTTGATTAGTGCTCTCTCATTTGAAATCGAAATTGGGTGTGTAAAAGCTCGTTGGAAAGCTAACACCCTGAACTTAGTTTTAGGTACAAGTTTTGCATGATTTGGTTAAGACTTGAATTGTGAAATTGCATTTAAATTTCACGCATCTGTAAAAAAACGTGAATAGTAAATTTACTTGAATAAAATAAAATGCAATATCATAATTAAATATTAATCAAAGTTATTTAATGCCTAAAATAATTCCAACATATTAAAACTCATATGCTTGATGATTCTATGTATGATTAGAATTGGCATGATTATTTTAGGGTGCAAGCATCTAGATACTTTCTAAGGAAATATAGAGTGTATTGCTTATCCATTAGCTAAGTAATTATTTCATGATGAACATAGAGATTTATTACCTTTAAGGCTAATAAATATAAATTACTTGTTTATAATAAAAGACATTATATAAGATACAAGTGGGGTGGGACCAAGGCGTTAATAAAACTTTTCAAACTAAAGTTAATTTATCCAAAGGTATTACTAGAGTTAGATAATGATTTGGTGTCTTCCTTCACTCACTACCTTTTTATAGCCAAAAGGAAAAGCTGTGAAGACATCTAGATAATCATTTACTCAAAGCTTACCTTAAAGCATATTTAAAGTGTTAGACTAATATGGAGGATCTATTGTTATTCCTGTCACCAAGGCAATAAGAGCCTAAGAGGTAAGGGTATTTAAGAGAGTTCGCTCCACCCTCCCTCTGGGGAATTTTCAATGGGGGAATCCATTTGACAGTTATTCACTTAAACTTGCTAAAATCCTCAATAATAATTTAAGTCTAAAATTTGCCTCCCATTGTAAAGTATAGACCCAAATGGCTTAAATTGTATTGGCAGGACTAGGCTTTACCAGACTGACCAATACCAAGTTGTCCATAAATCGTACTATTGACAATGGTTTGACTTTTCTGAGTCATAAGACGCAGCGACCCTTAGGCGTGGTCTTATAACTTAGTGGCAAAGATTGAGTGTCCACAAGGACTAGCATAAGCTAGGGCATGTTTGATTGCCCAACCCAATGATCAAGGAATTATGATTTATATCATAAATTGGTTAGGAACCTACCTAATTATCGTATTTTATAACGACCGGCCCTAGTTGGAGTTATGAAATGATGATAATGGGATCATTTCCCACAAGAAATCCATCATATTGGGGTTGATGCGATTTGCTTAAAATTTTAAAACAGTTGAGTGAGAGCAACTTCATAATATTAAAAGCCCATGTTATTATGAAACATTAATGAAAACATATTCCTAATTTTAATATTCTCTCTTAACATGTGGGTTAAAATATTTCACAAATATTCAAACAACAAACAGAGTATGACTTCGTTCTATCCTTGATGAGCATAAGCTCAAATGGGACAACTACAATGACTGGTTTAGAAACCTTAAAATTATCTTACGACAATAAAAGATTTTCTATGTTCTTGAAAGACCATTCCCCCCTGAACCCGCAGAAGATGCTGACCAAAATACATTTGATGCTTGGAAGAAACATGTCGATGATGATGAGCAAGCAGTTTGCATAATGCTTGGCTCTATGTCGGATGAACTTCAGAAAGCTCACGAAGATATGGATGCTCAAATCATCATCTTTCACTTGAAGGAGTTGTATGAAAGTTCCGTTAATACCGTGAGATTCCAAGTGTCATGTGTCTTATTCCAAACAAGGTATAAGGAAGGATCTGTTAGTGGACATGTGTTTAAGATGATTGGCCACATTAAAAAATTGGCCAACCTCGGGTTCATCATGGATCATGAGATAAGTCACGATCTAATTCTTCAGTCCATACCAAAAGACTTCTCTAACTTTATTATACAGTTTCATCTGTCTAATAAATAAGCTACTTTAGCAGAATTGCACAATCTGATAAAGCAAGCAGAGAAGAACTTGAAACCAGAGCTTAAAACCTTCGTCATGCTTACGGGTACAGACCTGAAGCCATGAGGCCCAAAGAAAAATAAGGGCAAGGCCAAGGCTCCAGATCACCTAAAGCCCAATGGTAAGGTGGAGAAGAAAATGGGAAATGAGAAATGTTTCTTTTATGGAAAGAATGGTCATTGGAAGAAAGACTGCAGATCCTTGAAATCCAAGGAAGCTAGGGAAGCCCAAGAGGCCAAGAAGCCCGATGCTTCAAGTATATTTTATATGATTGAACTATATTCTCAAAACTCTGAACCTTCTACTTAGGTTCTAGACACCGGTTGTGGGACTCACTTGTGTAACAATGTGCAGGGCCTGAGAAACAGTAGGAGACTTCGTCATGGGGAGGTTGACTTACGCATGGATAATTGAGCAAAATTGGCTGCATTGTGCGTGGGGACTTATTCATTAGTTTTGTCGAATGGTTTAGTTTTAGACTTAGAAGATTGTGTTTATGTACCTTCTCTAGTAAAGAACATCATTTTAATTTCTTCTTTATGTAACAAAGGCTTTTCATGCCTAATAAGTTGTAATGAATGTTTTATTTATTTCAATGAAATAAAATATGAAGATGGTATTTTGAATAACGGTATATATGTCTTACAAACTAACAAAGAATGTTCAACCTCTAATATATACATCGTTAACTCGAATAATCTCAATGAATCACTTCTATGGCACAGTCGCTTAGGTCATATCAATGAAACAAGATTAACTAAGCTACATAAGGATGGGTATTTCATACCCTTCAGATATGAACCTTATGGAACTTATGAGTCTTGTTTACTTGGTAAAATAATCAAATTACCCTTCAAATGTAAATGACAGCATGCAGCGGAGACATTAGAACTCATACACTCTGATGTATGCGGACCAATGTCAGTCATCGCTAGAGGTGGATTCTCCTACTTCATTACCTTTATCGATGATCACTCGCGATATGGGTATGTGTACCTTATGCGGTACAAATCTGAAGCCTTTGAGAAATTCAAAGACTTCAAAGTTGAAGTAGAAAACCAGCTTAATAAAAGTATTAAGTCACTGAGGTCTGACCGAGGTGGTGAATACTTAATCGACGAATTTCAAGATTACTTGAGAGAAAATGGCATTGTTTCCCAATGGACTCCTCCGGGAACTCCACAGTATAATGGGGTCTCCGAAAGGAGAAATCAGACATTATTAGATATGGTCCGATCAATGATGCTAGACACGGATCCACCTCTTTCATTTTGGGGTTTTGCTTTAGAAACTGCAACACTACTACTAAACCAAGTTCCTTCCAAGACTGTTAGTCAAACACATATGAGTTATGGTCTGGGAAACGTCCTAGTCTTGGTTATCTAAGAGTTTGGGGATGTGACACATATGTTAAGCTCACAAAACTAACAAATTGGATGATAGTGCAGTTAAATGTAAGTTTGTAAGATATTCCTTGAACTCAAGAGCATATGTGTTCTACGTCCCAAATGAATAAAGAACATTTGTCTCACGAAATACTAAATTTCTAGAGAATGAATTCCTTCTCAAGAAATATAGTGGGAGTAAACTTGACCTCAATGAGGTACGAGAAGAACAAACTAACATAGAACTAAACCCCAGACCCCTCAAAAGGGCAGCGACGGAACAACCACAAGGTTATGAACTTAAAAGGTCTGGTAGGGAAAGATATGAGCCTGAAAGATATGGTTTCCATAATGATGAGGAACATGATCAGGTCATTGATAATGACGATCCCACCAGTTATGACGAAGCAATGTGTGACATTGATTCAGTCAAGTGGCTTGAGGCCATGAAATCTGAAATAGACTCTATGTATCAGAATCAAGTCTGGGACTTGGTGGATGCACATGAAGGGATAAAACCCATAGGCTGCAAGTGGATTTACAAGCGTAAAACTGATGCAGAAGGCAACATCCAAACCTATAAGGCTAGGTTGGTGGCGAAATGTTATAGAAAAATCCAAGGAATTGACTATGACGAAACCTTCTTGCCTGTTGCAATGATAAAGTCCATTCGAATTTTACTGGCATTAGTTGCACACTTTGATTATGAGATTTGGCAGATGAATGTCAAAACAGCTTTCCTTAATGGGAACCTCGTAGAGGAATTATATATGACACAATTTGAGGAGTTTGCATCTAAGGATGATCATAATAAAGTATGCAAGCTTAAACGAACCATTTATGGATTCAAGCAAGCCTCCATAAGTTGGAATATACAATTTGATGAGACAATCAAAGAATTTGACTTCATCAAAAATGTAGACGAGCCTTGTGTTTACAGGAAAAGTAGTAGGAGTGTTGTTGTATTTCTTGTATTATATGTCGATGACATATTAATCATCGGGAATGATATTCCCATGATGCAAGCCATCAAGCAATGGTTATCTCAGAATTTATCCATGAAAGATTTGGGAGAAGCAGCCTACATCCTCGGAATTAAGATCTATCGTAATAGATCCAAGAGGTTGTTAGGACTTTCTTAATCTACATACAAAGATAAAGTTTTGAAAAGATTCAAAATGGAAGAGTCCAAAAGAGGTAATTTACCTACTTGTCATGGAATCAAATTATCTAAGGAGCAATGTCCACATACTCATTCGGATAGAGAGCGTATGAGTAGGATCCCTTATGCTTCAGCAATAGGAACGATCATGCACGCCATGCTATGTACAAGACCTTATGTCTCTTATGCTCTTAGCATAACGAGCAGGTATCAGACAAATCCTGGTGAGCAACATTGGGCAGCTGTCAAAACAATCGTCAAGTATCTGAGAAGAACTAAGGATGTCTTCTTGACATACAGAGATTGTTCTGAGATGAAAGTCATTGGTTACTGTGATGTGATCTTTCAGAACGATAGGGATGACAACAGATCACAAACAGGATATCTGTTTACTTTGAATGACGGAGCTGTCAGTTGGAAAAGCTCAAAGTAGTCAACTACATCGGACTCCACCACTGAAGCCGAGTATATTGCAGCATCTGAGGCAGCTAAAGAAGCAGTCTGGATAAAGAAGTTCACCATGGAGCTGGAAGTGCTTCCCAGGATAAAGAATGGCGTCACGATGTACTGTGATAACACATGTGCCATTGCTTAATCAAAGGAACCAAGGTCCCACAAAAAATCCAAGCATGTACTCAGGCGATTTCATCTCATCAGGGAGATTGTTGAAAGAAAAGAAGTTATTATAGGGAAAATACCCACAGAATATAATCTTGCAGATTCTCTGACTAAATGGATGACTCAACAACAGCATGATAGGCACACCCGAGAGTATGGTGTCCAGATTCATACTAGTTGGTTATAGTGCAAGTGGGAGATTGTAAGGGATATGCCCTATACCCAACTTATGGATGGGCAATATGTATATGTATTTGTAATATTTTTCATTAATTAATAAAATGACAATCTTTTTTATACGTGTCTTACATAAATTATATAAATCATCCAACACTGTAATAAAGCTCTTGGAGTAATAAGATGATGGCTTCCACGCCTTATGAGAATCATTACTCTCAAACATTCATAGTCATATTTTTGTGAATAATCTGGGCGTTCACAAAGCGGAGAGACTAGCATGATGATATGATCCGCCCTTAAGTGGGGTAGCCGATCTCATAGGCTACTAGCGGAGATCCGTCTGCTTGGTGTATCACATGGATGCATGAGTTGCTCGTGTCCATCGAACTGACCACCGAAAGTTTTCACATGGAGTGTTTATCCCATGTGTCTGTGAGAACTTTCATGTATCGATTGTATGACTAGTCCTTAGACTTGAGGTATTTACAATCTTATGTGTGGATCAAAAAACTTTGACATTCTCCTTCCCCAGTTCAAAAGATCCGGTCATAAGGTATGATTGGGTCATTTGTTGAAACACATGAAGTTTGTAAAGATACAACAGAGAATCGCCACTCTCTCGGATAATATTTTCTTATAAGAGTAGTATTCCAGTTCGCGGGTTGATATGTGTGATCAGTGCTTGAGACTGTGGCCGCAGCGGAAGAATCATGTGAGATTCTTGGGTTTGCACCATTCATGACACTATCAACATCATACTTTTGACCATATGGGTAGACATTTTCCGTACCCTAGGTCAAAAAGGGGGGGATACAGTGAGGCGAGGGACCGTATCATATGTAAATCGCATACAGAATGGGTATATATCTATCCTTCTCATTTGGGGGCCTTGGCATGTTGCTAGATGTCAATCTTGGTCTTTGAAATCGAACGAACATCTAATCGGAGGATAATTTATGTTCGATTAAATTATCACGATTCATTTCATGTCCAACTTGAGGGGAACCCAAAAGGTCACACACTACAAAGTCGAAATCAATGGTTAACAGTGCACGGTATAAATTTAACAACATATATGATTGTTGTAGGAATTGTTCATAAATGGTTCAATGTGTTTAATTATTGAACAGATCATTTATGAGGTTCCATAGTGGCTTAAGGATTGTTGAATGATGATAGGGGCACTTTGGGAATTGGAATAAATAAATTAATAAAAGAAAAGCGCAAATGGCGCTTCATTTTATTTTATTTTATTTATTTGTTATTTGTTTTGAATTCCAATTCGGCCTAAACTCTTATTAGGGTTTTATAATCTCATTAAACCACTAAATTAAGATCCAATGTCTAAGATTAAATTAGCATTTATCCCACATCAGATTCTTAATTAATTTTGTTGTCTTTAGAGCACCTATATAAACCCAAAGAATTCTTTACAAATTTTTTACACTAAAACCTTTCATATCTTGGGTTTATATAAGTGAGCAACTCTAAAGTTTAAGAGTAAGCCACTAATTTTGAGGATCTTTAAGTCTAATTGACTAGAGGAATCTCAAGTTAAAAGTTTTGAGGTATTTGCCTAGGCTAGCACCAAGGGCAAAATACATGTACACTCAAGGTGTAGTCTTGCCGTTGAGTTTTGGCTTTGGTGTGTGCACCTTTGGAGGCCACACACTTGGGTGGCTCTTTGGAACATGGAAGAGTTTGCTGAGTTCGAGAAAAACTTGTAGATTGGAGGGAGGACTGGAGGATTCTTCGGCTCAAGTAAGTCTTTTTCTTTCTTTATTTTTAATTAGAGTTCTTATGATAGTTAGCATGTTTAAGTTTATGTTCTTTGCATGTTTTATGAGTTTTTATGCTTAGAATATATAGTAACATGTCTAGGCTTGTAAAATAATAAAAAAACAAATGGGTCTTGGGCAAAGGGATAGCGGCACCATGATTTTAATTTTCTGTTGCGCACTCGCGGCCGCTTCCCAACACGTTCATCGGGCGTTCGAACCCCCTTGCGTATTCTACATGCACATACTATATTTTTTTTTCCAGAAAATTGACTTTAATGCAAATCCTTATTTAACAACACTAAAGTAATAAGTTCTTAAGATTGTTGGGGAATTAGTGTCATTAACCGAAATCAAACATGCATTAACAATCAATAAAACCAGAACCCAAAATTAGATCTACACTAACATGCCAATTTAGACAAAACCCTAAAACTTTGAAAATAAACAAAAACCTGGAAAATCTAAGGAAAACAAATGCTCCAAGTTGAGTTTCCTCTGTCCTTAAGAACTTATTAGCCTGCATCGGTGCTCTACGGATTTTATGGCTAACGTCCTCCCAGGATAACTTGGATTCCTCTTGTTCAATGGGCACTCCTTAACAAGATCTCGAACTAGGAGAATGGTGGAACTCTCTCTCACTCTAAAAAAAATGTATGAGACTTCTTACTTCTAGATTTTCGGATCCTCTGAAAGAACACTGAAAGCTCCTTTAAATAGACATGGAAGGGTGCCTTTGAGGGCACCCCTTGGTTTGGGGTGTAACCCTCCCAAGAGTTATATCCCTCCCTTAAACCCTTTGGAGCCTAAAGGTATGTTCTTCTAAATTGGAGGATATGTCCCTACATGTATATACCCTTCCCATATGGTACCATCCAATGGATATATCCCTCCTCCATCCAAACTTAATATTTGAAGAATTTACAACATAATCTACACTCTAAAATTGTTATCATCCTCAATATCAATGTAAGTGAGATATTTAATTATGTGAATGTCCTTAACTGTAATTTAATTCAAGAGTATATTAATAATATAATTTTATATTTAAAAATGAGTGTCCAAAATAATATTTAGAGTGGTAAATAATTCCCTTTTGTTTTAATTACACTTTTCTCCTTTTGGCACTTATTATCTTTTGTTTAAATATTTTTGACACTTATTATCTTTTGTTGTGCTTCCCACTTGTTCTTACACTTTGATATTGACCCTGGATTGTTAACTTGTTGTATGATGCATTTGTTATCTTTTTATTTTTCACCTTGTATGGCTTCCATATGCTCATTGTTTGGTAATCGTATTGAATTGTAAAACCAATTGTTACCTTAAAATATATGTGATTGATAATTCAAAATCGTAGTCATTTGTTTTAAATAAATAAACCTGTAAGCAATCCTTAAGTGAGCATGTTATAGTTGTAGTGCAAATATTACAAATATTACGGTAGTTACAAATACAATAATTGGTAGGAAATCCGAATAAGGCTTAATTTTAGCCTAGTAGACCTTATCAATAGACCCTGAAATCAGACCTTCTCGGCAGACCCTGAAATCAGACCCACAGAGCAGACCCTCACGACGGACCCTGAGAGCAGACCCTGACGGCAGAGGTTGAGAGCAGAGGTAGACCCTGAGAGCGGAGGCTGAGAGCAGAGGCTGAGAGCGGGGGCAGAGAGAAAGAGTTAGACCCTGAAATTGATGAAGTTGATCCAGAACCGAACAACTGATACTTCACTTTCCCAAGGCTTATTGATGTCAACAATATCCTTAAAACAAATTCGTCCCCTACCGTAGGTGCAGTAGAACATGAGACGATTTCCCAGGATACAACGGAAAACCGAACGAGTATGGGCACCACCAAACCCCGTTCCTAACGAACCACAAAAGTGTTTGAACTCTTCTAAAAAAACAAAGAAAACAAAATGCTCTGAAAATTTATTCTAACTCTTTGTGTTATGAACAAAATCTCAGTGATGTATATATATAAAAAACGAAAAACACAGCTCATTTAAAGGAAATTAACATGCCAATTATATCTCATAAATGGGAGGCCTTTCATTTGTTGTAACCACCAAGCGAATTAAATTAGCTGTTATGGAAATTCAACTTTTGTAACCACCAAGCTAATTAAATTAGTTGTTATGGAAATTCAAAAGGCTTGGAAAATTGAAGAGATTAGTAAAAATTTGGCTGGGTCGGGCCCACACAATTTGGTCCGGCATTCGTGTACGCAGGACACGCGGGTGCACATGAGCCAAGCCTGTTTGGATTTTGATTTGCACCCCTCATGCGCGCACGTAGAGAGAGCCTATATCCTTATAACTCTTACACATTTACATATGAGCAATCATATATAAGCATAATTTTCCCTCTATAGCTTTCACATATGGGACAAACTAACTTCTCTTTATTTTCCAACACCAATGGGTGAACTTTGAGCAACAATTTCTCATTCACCCAAGCACCATTTTAAGCATATGAATATACCATTTCGAAGTACTCACGGAGGAGTATTCGAATCATTCAATAACAACCACTAACACGAAGTGGACCATGCTTAAAATTGAGCCTCAAAATGCTTACTCATAAGTATTTTTCCAACAATGCCCCACATGAATGAAATTGGCGAAAAACGTCAAATAAAGTTATTTTATAAAACATTTTATTTTGACCTAGAAGAGTTCAACGGTTCAACATCTGCATAGGATAGGTAGGCCTCAGCCTTTGAACCTTCCCTTGTGAAAATATATCTCATTTACTCGCTGACAGTGGACGCGATGTCATTGAACTGTACTGCCGTTCATGTAAATGGAGAACATATAGCACACAGATATTTAACCTAACACATCTGAGTTCTCATTAATATGTTCATTTTTTGCCATGGACATCAACCTGGTTCTGCAAGATTTTCTAAGAATTGTGCCTCGTATAATTCCCTTTGAAGTGGCCCCACTTCTCTCTCACATAGGTGATATCTTATTTAAGAGTATCTCGTAATACTCTGCTCGGATTCTCGACGCATAAGAATCATTAAAAGCTTTTGCTTAACCTCCATCCATATGAGCATCACTGTTTCATTTCACCATAGGAATGGACTATAGGGTAACCCCCACAGTGAACCAATTATGTCCTTTACGAGTAGGTTGTCCCATTGAACCTAGATCTTGGGATCTCCAGTCAACAAGGTTGGGTTTTCCTTCGTAATAAACATTTATCTAATGGGCTTTAGTCTCATTCCCCTCGATGATTTCACAACCAACTCTCTATTTAACCCTTTGGTTAGCGAATCCGCAATGTTATCATTTGACTTTACATAGTCAATCGAAATAATTCTAGTAGAGAGTAATTGTCTAACAGTATAGTGTCTACGACGGATATGTCTAGACTTACCATTATACATATAGTTATGTGCCCTTCCAATTGCAGATTGACTATCGCAATGAATGCAAATTGTTAGCACTGGCTTAGGCCAACTTGGAATATCCTCTAGAAAATTTCGAAGCCATTCTGCTTCTTCAGTACACTTATCTAATGCAATGAATTCCGATTCCATTGTAGATCTGGCTATCACAGTCTGTTTGGAGGATTTCCATGATATAGTTTCTCCTGCTAGTGTAAACACATAGCCACTGGTAGACTTTGAGTCTTTCATGTCAGATATCCAATTAGCATCATTGTATCCTTCGACTACAGCTGGATATCTATGATAGTGCAACCCATAATTATGAGTAAAACGTAAATACCTAAGTACTCTCACTATTGCTTTCCAGTGATCAACCCATGGATTACTCGTATATCTGCTGAGCTTGTTTACTGTACAGGCTATATCAGGTCTTGTACAACTCGATAGATACATCAAACTCCCGATTACTCTAGAGTATTCTATTTGAGATATACCATATCCCTTATTCTTTGATAGGTGTAGACTCACATCTAAAGGAGTTCTTGCCACAGCAGAATCATCATTGTTGAATTTACCAAGAATCTTGTCCACATAGTGCGACTGATCAAGAATAAGTCCATCTGGACTTCTCGAGATCTTTATTCCCATAATGACATCTGCTAGACCCATGTCTTTCATGTCAAACTTGGATTTCAACATATTCTTGGTGGATTTCACCATTTTAACATTACTCCCGACAATCAGTATATATCAACGTAGAGACATAAAATGACATAGCCAACTTCTGTCTCTCTGACATAAATGCATTTATCACATTCATTGATTTTGAAATCATTTGCCAACATGGTGTCATCAGACTTTTTATGCCACTGTTTCGGAGCTTGTTTCAATCCATACAATAATTTAACTAACTTACAGACTTTCTTTTCTTGTCCTGGAGCTATAAAGCCTTCAGGTTGTTCCATGTAGATTTCTTCATCTAAATCTTCATTCAGAAAGGCTGTTTTCATATCCATCTGATGTACCTCAAGATTGCGCAGAGCTGCAATCGCTAGTATCAACCTTATGGAATTTATTCTCGTTACAGGAGAATAAGTATCAAAGTAATCAAGACATTCATGTTGTCTGTAACCTTTAATTACAAGTCTTGCTCTGTACTTGTCAATTGATCCATCTGCCTTTATTTTCTTTTTGAAAATCCACTTGGACCCTAAAGGTTTACATCATGGAGGAAGATCCACTAACTCCCAGGTGTGATTTTGTTGGGGTTGGTGCTCGAAGCGCCAATCCGGGCCGTATTTATGTCTGATTCATGAATACGAACATCCCCTTATTCCATAATATTACTTATTTATGGTTGCACCTCTTGTTCTTATATACGTATTCGATCTGATTACGATTAGATTGAAACTAAATGTGGTTTAGTGATATGTATATATTAGACAAGGCCCGATAATATATAATGCAGTACATAGTTACAAAGTTAGTTTGTAATTGACATTGGGAAGTGTCACTGCTATATGTATATTATCAAACATAGTTCCTGGTCAAGATTTGCTAACACGGGTCGGTTAGTCAAATCTGTTGAGACCAGTACATGTCGTATATCGAGACTTGGTCCGATGGTTTATCCCAATGAACCATGAGTCTAGTGAGACTCGTATAGATGTGTAGGTGTTTATAATGGATAAACACTGAACGGCTCACCGAAGATTCTTAATGGATGGTACACCAACGTCAATAAGAATCTTCTCGGGTTGAGTAGCATAGTGGTCCTTCGACTTGAGACACCACTGTGGATGTATGAGACATCCTCCACACTTAGATGGTAGTCACGTCACCGATCTATTTAGATCAGACCTCCGCCTGTTCATTGGGTGTGGATCGATCCTCAGGATATCCTGTGTGTGTCAAGATAGGATCTGTCAGTTCTGTGTACATAGCATAGATAATCCATATATATTTAGCAGTCTGTTAAATCTGTGGCCACAGTATACATCGGAAGTAAGTTCCGAGTGTTATTTAGATATTGCTAATAGATACGTCGATGAGATAATACCTATAGAGATTTGACGTTCACATCTATATCTCTGGGATTATCTGGATACCTGTGACGGAGGGATTATACGTATGCAATGACCTCGACCTGTATGATTCAGCTAGTTTATCCGTGATCGTCATAATCTACGGGTGGATAGATTATGGACATGAAATTGGATTTCGTGACAGATATACCTGAATCTAGAGAGTCTCAATAATGAAATATACTCGTAGAGCACTAGGGCAACTTTTATGAATAATGATGATTATTTATAAATCGTTTAAACGTTAAACGAAAAATACATGCGAACGGGGCTGAACCGTCATTTCCTAATTAATGTGTATTTGTATTTAAATATGATATTATTAAATACACATTAATAAATGTCAAATAAAGGTATTTGACATATATCATTAATATATGTATTTGAGATATTTAAAGTAAATATAATACATATATTTGAGATATTTATATTTAATTATTTATTTAATTATTTAATTGTTAAATGATTAATATAATTAAAATATAAATATCTTACCAAATGATAAAGTTAGGAAATGATTATAAGTGTAAATGTTTGACTTTACATTAAAGGAAAAGTTGTCAAATTGAATTTGACTTCCTTGGATATTTATTTTAATTGTTAAAATTGAAAGATCTTTTTTCCTTTATTTTGTATCAAATTCGGCCAAGACCCTAATATAAATATAATTGTTATATTTTTGAGTTGCATTTGTTGACTTACTTTATTCATTGAATCGTTTGATGATTAAAGTTGCAAGTTGACAAGTTGTTTTTAAATGAAACAAAAATATAATATCTAGATATTACTTCTTAGCCAAATTCGGCCAAGGCTTGCATTTTGGGCAAGTATATATTATTTCATTTATTTTAGGGTTTCATTAACCTTTTCACTTTATCAAAACTCCATTAAAACAAGGCAAAGAAGGTAGAGAGAAAAGAAAAGAAAAACAAGGAAAAGCTTGGAATTTAGTAAGTATTTCCAACCTTCCATTAGAGAGTAATCTGTTCATCTTGTTGTGGGCAACATCTTATGATGTTCTTGAGTTTTTCTATTCTTTATTCTTTTTACTTTTGATGGATAAAAGTTTGATGAAGGTGATTTGCATGTATGATGTTGGAAGTTTATTACTAGTGTAGTAATAAGCATTCTTTTAAGGTTTTAGAACCTTGTTTCCATTCTAGAGTTATTGACCCACTCTTAAATGACCTAGAATTTTTCTATAGTTGTTTCATTGTGTTGAGACTTGATTTGGATGGAAGAAACATGATTGAAGTATTGGATTTAACCAATTTGGTCTAATTTGTCCAATTTGATGAAATTGAAAAATTAGGGTTTAAGACCACTTCCAAATTTGGGGCTTTTCATATATGTTGTGCATTTGGATGTGTATATGATGCATATAAAGTTTCATGTTGATTGGATTACATCTTGATGTGTTTTGAAGCATGAAATGACAAAGTGCACAATTTGGCACCCTAATGGTGCATTCGGCCATGATGAACAAAATTGGGGATTTTGTTGCTTTTGGTGTTTTGATGTTTTGAACATGCTAAGTTCATCTTAGAAATGATTTAGAATCATTCAAAATTGATTAGATCAATTTCGGACTAAAATGGACAAAATACCAATATAAGGGCAATTTGGTAAATTCACTTAAATATGATTTATTTGAATTTTATTTCATAATTTGATTATTGGATAATTAAATAAATATGTTTATTTAATTAATCCGAGAAAAATTTTTGAAATCGGAAAATACGATTTTCCACCGCTTCCGCTGCGTTACCGGATTAGCCCCTGAAAACCCCTACAAAATGGTATCAGAGCGAGTTTGATTCTAGGCCTCCATAAATGATTAGCTTATTTTATTCAATGTTTAATCATGTTTTCTTGACTTTATACATGCATGTTATAATCTAATTTGATTAGATTTAAGGTGTATGACACTTAATGGAATATCCCCGCTTAATAAGGTTTTAAAGTAACTAGTATTTGGAATACTTGTTTCTTGGTCCGTCTTGTCAATACGGTTTATAAATATCTTTTCGTTGACTACATCCGAGACCGTGCCTCTGCTGTGAGGGTGTAGCTGATAGAAATTTATTTATGCCGAATGTATATTAGATACTAGATAAATTCAAGCGAAAGCGGAATCCTGAACGTGCCCTAGCTGTCAGGGTTACGCAAGTAACTTGAGTTTATCATTGACAAGTTTAACCTTGGTACGTCTCTGTAGGCATTGCATTTTTGCATGTGAAACCCGAGGATGAGTCTCATTTGGAGACAACTACCTCTTAAGTTGCGGAAACCGCGGGAAACGGACATCGGAAGGGAAGAGTCAAGAATTGACTCGTTGATGGATTAAGTTCACTAGTTTAGCCTCGAGTAACTCGTTTGATTGCTGTTTAAAAATTGTGCAAGGCCCAAGACCCCACATCCAAGCCCAATCCAAAACAATTGGAACCTTTAAGTGCATGTCACAAATTAAATTAACTTAAGATCCAACACATTAAAGTCCAACACCTAACCAAGCCCACCAACCAAGGCCCACTCCTCTCTTTGGCGCCAACTTGACATAATACACACTCAAATTAAACCAAATATTAAATTAAATTAATTAGATAATGTATTTGAATTAAATATTTTAATTAAACCATTTACCAATTAAATAAAACACAAAATATAATCATGCCTAATCTAAACAAATCAAATAAATCATATACTAAATTAAAAGGATGTCATGCCTAATTAAATCACTCATAACCAATTTGAAGATATTGACTTCCTAATTTGAACCAATCTTGTCTCCCATCTTCTCTCGCCAACAGCCATGACAAAACCCTAAGCTCTTTTCCCTCTCTCTTTTCTTCACAATTCACGGCAAAAACAACACAAGAGAACCCTAAACACCCTCTCGTTCAAAAACACAAAAATCAAAACACTCATGCACTCTCTCCTCCCTCTCGGCAGTAGCCACGAAAATAAACCCTAGGCTCACGATCTTCATCTCTCACTTATCAAACACTGAGCTCTCTCACGACCACAACACAATAGAAACCCTAACAGACCCACTCGGCAGCCACCAAACACAATCAGACTACACACTTATTTTGAAGCCCCACACACTCGGCACACACTGAACATCCAACCACCTTCAGCCAAGAACCATCCAACGAACTGCCCCCTGACTGAGACTACTCACCAACGTAACCCCATGGACCGAAGGCAAAAACAAACAAGCACTCCACGCCTAATCAACCTTCAACGCAAACTATACCCCTGATCACGTAACCCTTAACCTAGCCACGGCACCTACACCAAAAGACCAAGTTCACTCTAAAGCCTTCTCGCCACCATTAGCCATGCATAACACAGCACACGTATGAAACCCTAGACCTGCCTCCCTCAGCGTAAGCCACACGCCCAGCCTGCCCCTCCATAGACTCACGCCTCTTCACAATCGACTCAAGACAACTCACTCACCACACGTTCAGCCCTTCACGTAAGCAACTCTCCCTGACCAGCAACCACTTCACGCACTTTCATCAACCACTAGCACTACACACCAATAAAACCCTAAGCTATCTCTCTTGTAGACACGTCCAGACGCCCCTCATAAGCCCCCCACATCAGCGCACATCAGAGCCCCTTATAAGCCACAGCAGACCCCTCACAACTGCCCCTTAAATTTACTCACCAAACCCCTCAACACAGCCTTCAACTGCCGCAACTTACTGCCTTAAACTGCCCCAAATTACCGCCACTCACTGCCCTGAACTGCATCCAGAAAACTGCCGCATACAGCCCCTAATTTATTGTGAAAACTGCACAACGAACTGCCTAATTTATAGCCTCAAAATCGCGCCAAAACAGCCACCAAAATCCTAAAAACAGTAACATAAAAACTGCACTATTTTAACATAAAAAACTACACTATTTAACCACCAAAACAGCAGCAAAATCCTCCTAAAACAGCCCCTATAATACCCCAAACCAGTGAATAAAAACTGCACATTTAACCCTTAAAAGTCACAAAAAAAAATCTGCACTTAAAGCCTTTAAAAACATCAAAAACAGTAGCCTAAAACACCAAAACAGTGAGCTGAAACAGTGAGCAGAAATACAGTGAAAACAGCAGCAAAACGAGGTCAAGACAGCAAGAAAAACAGTGGAACAGCGAGTTGAGACGTTAAGCTAGTGAACCGGAAGAGTAAGGAGCTTTTATCCCTTCCGATCTCCGTGAAACGCAAGTCCGAAGACGACTTAAAAGGTTAGACCTGAGGGTACCTTTCACACTTTTTATTTGATTTTTTATTGATTCTTTTAATTGTGTTAATTATTTATTGAATATTGTTTGCATGTGATGTGTGTTGTGGCCATTGATTAAAACGGAAAATACGTCGTCTCTCGTGGTATATAGGATGGAAACCCGGACATAAATTCCGTAGCCGATTCCGAATGGACGGTAGTGCGGTCTGTACTTGGGCTACAATTCCACGTACCGCTTGGAAAAGTGCCCATATTGTGTCTTGCGTTTTCCTGAATGTGATATGTAAATTTGTATGTTCGTTGCTATCTTGATATGTTAAGCATGCAATTTTAATATGAGTTGTGGGAAGTACGAAATAACATGGAGTCGCCACCCGGTGTGAACCGGGACAAAGATTTAAGGCCGCACTCACCCCTCGCAAGGGAAGACCTCAAACCGTTGGGTTCGGAATGGTCCCTTACTTATGTCACTTGTGATGATATAATTTGTGCAATAAATCAACCGAGTCTACTCAATAATCATGCTCAAATGGTACTTATATCTAACATGCTTTCATCTAACTAACTCCTAAGTTCGCATGCATAAAAAAAAAACCATTATAACGACAATATCATACAATAATCTCATGGCATACCTCAATTGTATAATGCGGAAAATAAAGAACAAACTAAACATAATGCGAATTCCCAACGCAAAATAAATTACTAATCATGCTTGAATACCATCTCATGAACACATCAAATAAATAACATGCGGAATTCAAGTAACGAATGCAAACAAATCAAAACATCATAAAACAAAATATGCGCCGTTTACTCAAGTGGTACGTGGAGTTGCATCCCGAGTGCAGATCATACTACCGTCCATTCGGAATCGGCTATGAAATTTATGTCCAGGTTTCCATCCTATATACCACGAGAGGCGACACATTTTTCATTTTATTCAAGGGCTACAACATACATCATTTTACAATATATGCATATTTATCTACTCAATGGCCACAACATGCATCAGTTTCTGTGTCCCACAGTCTGGCGACTCCACTGGGATAGAGAATCGGCCCCGAATATTGTCTTGTAATGTTTGGATTTATGTTTTAATTGACCGTGTCTATAGTGGATAAAATGAGGGTTTAATCAAAGGCACTTTGAGGCTAGGTAATGGTTTGGTGTCTTCCTTCACTCACTACCTTTCTAGAAGGAAAAGCTGTGAAGGCACCTAGATAGCCATCTACTCGTAGCCTTTTGTGATGGACTAATTTGGAGGACTCGTTGTTTATTCCTGACACCAAGCGATAAGAGCCTAAGAGGCTTGGGTATTTAAGTGAGCCTCGCTCCACCTTCCCTCTGGGGAATCTACAACGGGAAATCCATTTGACAGTCCATCACACACCATAGCTCATTGGCACGTACCTTAGTGTATAAAAAAGGGTGCGCTCACTTGGTTGCTCGAACCCTTGAGTGGGGAGACCTAGTTGTGGGCCATCCTTCGCCGGTGAGAGCCTTTGTCTATACTCTTGCTAACCCACCCATAGACCGGTTTGTATGGTTAAAGTAACAATTATTTCCTTGAGTATGTGCTTGTGGACCATCCTCATTTGGATGCAGTTGGACTATTGTCAGAAATACGGGCTTGCTGGGCCATTTAAACTGGGGCAAGTTCGCACCGTATGACTATTAGGCCCAAAGCTTCTGAAATGTTGATGGGCCATTATGTAAAAATTGTTATGTTATGTTTGCATTATCTCTCTTTTATGCTTGTGTTTGGGAACATCATCGTTTGGATTCATTTGGACTATTTTTCATAAGATATGGGCTTGTTGGGCCATTTAAACTGGGACAAGAACGTATTTTATGACAATTGGGCCGAAGGCTTCTAAGTGTTGATGAGCCACTTTGTGCTTGTGTTCGGAATATTACCATTTGGATTTAGTTGGGCTTCTTGCCATAAGACGTGAACTTGTTGGGCCATTTAAACTGGGATGAGTTCACTCCTATGACAATTAGCCCGAAAGCTTCTAAAATGATAACAGGCCGATTTGTGTGAAAATTTTAAATTGATTTAGTATGTTATATATGTTACATGCATCTCACGCACCTCATGCATACATACATCATGCTAACCCTTGTGTTCTAAAAGCCATCATAGACTCCCGTTGGGTTAGGGAAGAGGGAAGACTCACCAAAAGACCGGTAACAGACATGAGTACATCCGATAATGAGGTATCCCGGATAGATCAGTTGGAAAATGGTTTGGCCAAGATTACCGAACAGTTGCAAGCCTTGACTGTTGCCATGACAAATATGGCTGTGCCCCGTGCTGGGGGAAACTCTGAGAATGTAAGACGTGAGGAGACTCCGAATGGATTGGGGGATGACATCCCCGCTTTTGATGATGATATGGCTGATTATATCACTGGGAGAAAAGTTGGGTCTCAGGCAGAATTGCAGAAACTCCGTGACCAGATAGAGTCTGTTACCCGTAAGATGAAGGGTAAGGATGAAGACTTACTAGACTATGAGGCAATGACCTTTGAGGAACAGTTGCCTGCTCAGTTCAGAATGCCCGACATGGCCAAGTTTAATGGGAATGGAGACCCGAGAGTCCATCTGCAGCAATATGTCTCAGTCATGAGTTCAGTGGGCCTATCACAGCGCCAAGTCCAAAAGATGTTTGGGATGTCACTCGAGGGGGCTCCTGTGGTTTGGTATCATAGCCTTGAGAAGAAGGTTAAGGAAGATTGGAGGGAACTAGCTGATGCTTTTCTGAAGCAGTATGTTACAGACTTAGAGATTGACTTGTCACTCCGTGATTTGGAGAACACTAAGCAGAAGCCGGGAGAAAGCTTCAAGGAGTATGTAGACCGCTGGAGAAGCCAGCTTCTGAAGATGCAGACTCGGCCTTCAGAGAAAGACCAGCTCAAAATGATCATCAAGGGTACTAAGCCTTCTATTTATGGTAAGCTGCGGAGGATGACTTCGATGATTACAGATTTCCGACAATTGAGGGAAACTGTCATGGACATTGAAGAAGAAGAGGCCGAGAACCAGAAGTTTTATGGCCAGAATAAGAGGAATTTTGGGGGGCATTCTGAGACAAGGCCCACTACTGCCGAGGTTACCGCCATCAGAAATAGGCAATTTTCCAACCTTGGTAGGCCTCTATCGAAGGTGTTTGAAAAGTTGAAAATGCAAGGACTCCTGAAACCCTTGGAACCTAAACCACTTCCAAGCCCTGTACCCCACTACCTTGACTTAAACTTATTCTGTTACTTCCACCAACAAAAGGGTCACGAAACTGACAATTGCCCCCGCCTTAGGCATGAGATCCAAGACCTCATTGACACCCACAAAATACCTGACCCAGAAAGAGAACAACCCAATGCACACAGAAATCCCCTACCCAACTACATGATCAACTCTGGCCTACCCGAAACCCTTGTCCTCCAGGCTCTCAACCACTCAGCTTCATTCATTGGGATAAGGGATGACAATGATGAAGAACCATAGGCTGAGGAAGAAGGCACTGCTGTTTCTCCAAGTTTATCTTGCATTTTTTTAAAGACATTGATTTTGTTTGCTTGTTCGGACCTTTTTTTTTTTTTCTCAACAATAATAAAGAAGTTCATTTCGCTTACTTGCCTGAATCTCCAACATGAGTGCATGTGACAAAAGCATTCAATCTTGGTATTAAGATGCTCAGAACACGGGAAATCCTCAGAAAAAGCAAGTAGAAAGGATAAGTTAGCCGTTCAGAAATTAGGAAATGAGGACAGTGAGATTGTCAAACTTGGAAAGGAATGAGTACATCGAGCCAGTCAACGAAGATAGAATGAAGTAGTTCTTTGCCAAAGGAAGAGAAGACTAAGCAGCCATCAAGAGAATTGATAGAAAACCTAACCCAACGGAATAGGAACTTCATGCATGCATGCATACACGTAACGTATTTTGGCATTCCTTTTGGTGTTTGTTTTGTTTTGTAAATCACAGGTTTCAACAACGAAAAAGAGAAAGCGTCAAAATGCAAGTCAACCAAAAGCAGCGACAGTACAATATCAGTCTGGGGGCGAGGCCCACATCAGTATCAGCCTGGGTTGAGGCCCACATCAGTATCAGTATGGGTCGAGGCCCACATTAGTATCAGCATGGGTCAAGGCCCACATCAGTATCAGCTCGGGAATGAATCCTAGGGCCGAGGCCCACGTCGTCAGAATTATAGAATGAATCCAGAAATGAATCCGGGAATGAATCCTAGGGCCGAGGCCCACGTCGTCAGAATTATGGAATGAATCCAGGAATGAATCCGGGAATGAATCCTAGGCCGAGGCCCACGTTGTCAGAGTTATGGAATGAATCCTAAGGCCGAGGCCCACATCATCAAATATTGGGAATGAATCCTAGGGCCGAGGCCGACGTCGTCAGAATTATGGAATGAATCCAGGAATGAATCCTAGGGTCGAGGCCCACATCATCAGAACTTGGAACGAATCCGAGAATGAATCTCAGTTTTGGAATGAATCCGGAAATGAATCTCAGTTTTTGAATGAATCCAGGAATGAATCCGGGAATGAATCTCAGAATGTGGAAAGAATCCAGAGAAGGAATCTCAGAATTTGGAAGGAATCCAGAGAATGAATCTCAGAATTTGGAAGGAATCTCAGAATTTGGAAGGAATCCAGAGAATGAATCTCAGAATACGGAAGGAATCCATAAGAATAATCTCGGAGTTTGGAACGAATCCAGAAGAATGAATAAGAAATCTGGGAATGAATCCAAGGGTCGAGGCCCACATCAACTCAACACAACAGGCGGACCAGGTGACGGCTGGCGAGCCAGGTAAGTAAAAATGCATTGCATAACTTTGATAGGATTGTTCAAAGTCACACACTGCACAAGTCCCATCAAAGTGGGGGCGACTGTAGGCATTGCATTTTTTTCATGTGAAACCCGAGGATGAGTCTCATTTGGAGACAACTACCTCTTAAGTTGCGGAAACCGCGGGAAACGGACATCGGAAGGGAAGAGTCAAGAATTGACTCGTTGATGGATTAAGTTCACTAGTTTAGCCTCGAGTAACTCGTTTGATTGCTGTTTAAAAATTGTGCAAGGCCCAAGACCCCACATCCAAGCCCAATCCAAAACAATTGGAACCTTTAAGTGCATGTCACAAATTAAATTAACTTAAGATCCAACACATTAAAGTCCAACACCTAACCAAGCCCACCAACCAAGGCCCACTCCTCTCTTTGGCGCCAACTTGACATAATACACACTCAAATTAAACCAAATATTAAATTAAATTAATTAGATAATGTATTTGAATTAAATATTTTAATTAAACCATTTACCAATTAAATAAAACACAAAATATAATCATGCCTAATCTAAACAAATCAAATAAATCATATACTAAATTAAAAGGATGTCATGCCTAATTAAATCACTCATAACCAATTTGAAGATATTGACTTCCTAATTTGAACCAATCTTGTCTCCCATCTTCTCTCGCCAACAGCCATGACAAAACCCTAAGCTCTTTTCCCTCTCTCTTTTCTTCACAATTCACGGCAAAAACAACACAAGAGAACCCTAAACACCCTCTCGTTCAAAAACACAAAAATCAAAACACTCATGCACTCTCTCCTCCCTCTCGGCAGTAGCCACGAAAATAAACCCTAGGCTCACGATCTTCATCTCTCACTTATCAAACACTGAGCTCTCTCACGACCACAACACAATAGAAACCCTAACAGACCCACTCGGCAGCCACCAAACACAATCAGACTACACACTTATTTTGAAGCCCCACACACTCGGCACACACTGAACATCCAACCACCTTCAGCCAAGAACCATCCAACGAACTGCCCCCTGACTGAGACTACTCACCAACGTAACCCCATGGACCGAAGGCAAAAACAAACAAGCACTCCACGCCTAATCAACCTTCAACGCAAACTATACCCCTGATCACGTAACCCTTAACCTAGCCACGGCACCTACACCAAAAGACCAAGTTCACTCTAAAGCCTTCTCGCCACCATTAGCCATGCATACACAGCACACGTATGAAACCCTAGACCTGCCTCCCTCAGCGTAAGCCACACGCCCAGCCTGCCCCTCCATAGACTCACGCCTCTTCACAATCGACTCAAGACAACTCACTCACCACACGTTCAGCCCTTCACGTAAGCAACTCTCCCTGACCAGCAACCACTTCACGCACTTTCATCAACCACTAGCACTACACACCAATAAAACCCTAAGCTATCTCTCTTGTAGACACGTCCAGACGCCCCTCATAAGCCCCCCACATCAGCGCACATCAGAGCCCCTTATAAGCCACAGCAGACCCCTCACAACTGCCCCTTAAATTTACTCACCAAACCCCTCAACACAGCCTTCAACTGCCGCAACTTACTGCCTTAAACTGCCCCAAATTACCGCCACTCACTGCCCTGAACTGCATCCAGAAAACTGCCGCATACAGCCCCTAATTTATTGTGAAAACTGCACAACGAACTGCCTAATTTATAGCCTCAAAATCGCGCCAAAACAGCCACCAAAACTGTCCCGAAACAGTCCACTAACACAACTGAACAGTGAGCAGAAAATACAACGAATACAGCAGCGAAACGGAGGTAAAACAGCGACCAAAATAGTGAAACAGCGAGCTAAGACGTTAAACCAGTGAACCGGAAGAGTTGCGGAGTGATAGCCCTTTCGACGGTCGTGAAACGCAAGTCCGAGAGCCGACAAAAAGGTTAGACCTGAGGGTATTTTTCACATCCGTTTTCAGTGTTATTTTTATTATTTATTGAGATTCGTTTGCATGATTCTTATGTAGTAATGCATGTTGTGGCCCTTGATTAGATAAAATAATGTATGATGCATGATTGTGGCCCTTGAATAGATAGTAAATGCATGTATTATGAAATGATGCATGTTGTGGCCATTGAGTAGATAAATATGCATATATTGTAAAATGATGTATGTTGTAGCCCTTGAATAAAATGAAAAATGTGTCGCCTCTCGTGGTATATAGGATGGAAACCTGGACATAAATTTCATAGCCGATTCCGAATGGACGGTAGTATGATCTGCACTCGGGATGCAACTCCACGTACCACTTGAGTAAACGGCGCATATTTTGTTTTATGATGTTTTGATTTGTTTGCATTCGTTACTTGAATTCCGCATGCTATTTATTTGATGTGTTCATGAGATGGTATTCAAGCATGATTAGTCATTTATTTTGCGTTGGGAATTCGCATTATGTTTAGTTTGTTCTTTATTTTCCGCATTATACAATTGAGGTATGCCATGAGATTATTGTATGATATTGTCGTTATAATGGTTTTTTTTATGCATGCGAACTTAGGAGTTAGTTAGATGAAAGCATGTTAGATATAAGTACCATTTGAGCATGATTATTGAGTAGACTCGGTTGATTTATTGCACAAATTATATCATCACAAGTGACATAAGTAAGGGACCATTCCGAACCCAACGGTTTGAGGTCTTCCCTTGCGAGGGGTGAGTGCGGCCTTAAATCTTTGTCCCGGTTCACACCGGGTGGCGACTCCATGTTATTTCGTACTTCCCAACTAGGCCGCGAGCCTAGAGAACAGCGTCGCCCAGGTCCTGTTGTCTACAGTCTCCTTGTGGGCCTGCATTCGCAGCGACAACGAGAAACGGCCAGGACCAGAATCTTGGAGTCATTAGTAAGTGATTGACAATTAGTTGTCTACCTGTGAATATACGTCGGCGAGACCGTGCCTCTGCTGTGAGTCGAAATATATTCATGGGGTCCTCTTCCCATTATGGAATTCGATTTAATTATTGAATTCTCGTCTTTCCGTTGGGGATTACGGCATTACGTAAAAATAGTGGGAGGCACTGCTAAGTTTAAAATATTCCATAACTTAGGCAGTGTGTATGTTATTATGGAAATTGCCGCTTATTTGTTTTCCTTATTCTATAGTAGATAGAATTAAACTTTTATTTACTGCACACATATTTTGATATGTTATCTGACTAGACTCTTGGTTGCAGTTATTCTAGAATAGATTATAGATACTACTAGACTATGATATTATTAGATTGGTCTAAACCATCGGGAACTATTGTTCCGATTTTCTTCAAAAATAAAGATGGTTAATGACTTAGTTTCTAAGTCATGATAGATAATCTAGATAGATATCCACTTTAGGATATAATACTTTAGAGACAATAGTTTCTTATGCAGTAAGAATTGACTTGAATTAGTTCATGTCTCGAGATTCTTGACTGGCATTTAGAAAGCCCTATTAGGTATTTGTTTATCTAGTAATGACGTTTCTAAGCTTTAATTACCTTTAGAGGTAATGTGTTTGACACAATTTGCTAATCAGTTATTTACAATTGTTGTGAATAGTTGAATACAAATAGTAAAGCTAAAGAAATGAGATGCGTATATTGTGTATAGAAAATATCGATTTTCACAATACTACAACTATAGGTATTGGATACCAGATCTCCCGTCTAGTTATTTGAAATATTGGTTAACGATTGTTTTGATATTTGATATCGGAACATGCGACTATTGGATAGTCACTTGTTCTTTATAAACAATTGTTACATATTTTATAATAACTAGTAGTGTCATTGACGTAGAGATAAACATTAAGAAAAATTATTCGGTAAAGTAAATAATTTAGAACGGTGCTTTATGAGTTTAATCACTTAAGTATTGGATGCTTATTCCGTATGGTAAAGGATGGTTTGATACTAGATCACACCACATATCCTTATCCATTTAATGAATATTGTATTCAGGAAAGTGATTAAGATATCATTTAACCAATGATTGTCATTGGACCACCAGATCTATTTAACTGATACATTGGATGTATGTAGTTTAATAAATTGTAATTGCTTAAGGTAGTTTTCTGTACTTCGTAACTTAGTTGATGAATTTTCATAACTTAGTTACGTGTTTCTGAAGGAACACCTATTGAAAGTCTTGAAAGTATCAAGAACTTTCAACCTGTTCTGATGAAACGTAGATTGAACATTTTTTACTTGTTTAAATATATTCAATCTAAAGGTTTTAGAGAATTCTATCCTCAAAATTCATTACATGTCTTTGAACTGTTCAAAGATCTTTGATACGATCAAACGTATGAATTTAAAGAAATTAGTTCTAAGGTTATTTAGTGAATATGATTCATATTCAATATTATTCTTCCATGATTCCATCTTGATGGAATCGAGTAGTGGGAGCAATCGAATCTTATATGATTTGGTTCGTTTGATATTGAATGTTACCGAATTAGTTTCAATACTCTTGGGGTTATACTCCAGTAACACTAATTCATCTCTTTAATTAATGTTCCATTATTTTCTACAGTTGCATATATGATATGTATAGGTAGAAAATTTGAATCTTGAAAAGTTTGAGATTTCAATCTTTCTTTTATATAATAGTTATATAATGGAAATTACTTACACCTCGGAGGTATAAGTAAAAGCTTATCGTTTATTCTGTTTAATAGAATATTGTATTCTATTTAATAGAATATCTTTCCTATGATTCTAAGTAATAAAATCGTTTTATTACTTGGTGTGTAACATCAGATGTTAACTATTGTAGAAAAGACTTGACTTATTGAAGTCAAATGTGAGAATGATAAATTATAAATGGAACTACATAATTAATAAGATGAAACAACCCTTATACATCTTCCGTACAAGTCTAATAGGATAACAGAATCATTCACGAGTATTTGATACTTAATGGTTCCGTTGTTTTCTTATTGAAGAAAAATTATCCTATAACTTATAATGGAAGCGATATTTGATATCGATTCTGGAAGTTCACCATTGAACCATAGATCTAAGATTGTTCATAGCTTACTACGATCAAGTTTTGAACTTGATTACGCTTTCATTATGAATTAGTGCATGATATGTGCTAATTGTTTGCGCAGCGAAGCATTGTGAGCTTATTAAAGGTTTGACCTTTACAGTATGACAGTGAGAAAAGTTATACTCAGCAATCTATTGTAGATTCTGAGAAAACTTATCTCTTGTCACACTAATTGAACAATTAAGATATATTGGTTGATGTTGACATTAAACTGTATATTTTAGCTAAAGAATGCAAAGTGGCGTTTTTGGATGACTTATTCGAATAAGAGATCATTTGTGATTTCCTTGTTTGAAGAGTTCATTCTGGAATGGCCCTAGAGTTTGTGTTCTGCTGAAATCACAGTTTAGTGTGCTAGCTTATGGAGCCTATCGTAGACTCGGATAAGTCTTCCAGAAATATGTGTTCTCTATTTTTGATATCGTCAGATTGTCTGATCTTGTCAAAGTATATAGAATACATATGTGATATAAAAGGGTTAGTGGGAGCGTACATATTACTTTCTAGTGTTATATATCTTAACGACATTGTCATTATTATAGTAATAATGAGATGTTTGTAAGGTAAAGATTTACCTAAGTCTTCTTTACTCCGTGAAATCAGTGGGAGTAGTCTCTGTTATATTTGATATAAAGTTTTATATAAGATATAAAACCAAGAGACTTGTGAGATACTCCTATTATTCGTACATTAGATATGATCTAATAAAGGACATAACTAGGCTA
Source organism: Zanthoxylum bungeanum (assembly GCA_019454045.1). NCBI lineage: Eukaryota > Viridiplantae > Streptophyta > Magnoliopsida > Sapindales > Rutaceae > Zanthoxylum > Zanthoxylum bungeanum. The sequence continues at coordinate 126,267 of SKCR01047036.1, read as the reverse complement.
TCTGTATGACAGTTAGTATAACTGTTGGACAGTGATTGTGTGTCTTATATAAAGTATTCATCTTTCGTAAATGATGATTCCTTTTTCGAAAGAGATATTGATTAGAATGTCTAATCAATCGTATGTATCATTTGATGATGACATAATAAATACTTTATTATGTGCGATTATCGATGTCGATTTAATCGTAATTGTTACGAGTTATTTTGACATCCTAAAGACCATAGGATGGATCTTGAAACACGTTCTTTGTGATCTTTGAGATATTAAGAACGAGTTTCTAATTCATGGAGAATACAGTCTGCAACCATTAGGGTCATATTAGTTTTGAGACTAATTATGACGTTAGACAGTCTACGTCATAAAGAGTCACAAAAGATGCAGTGGGAGTGTCACGAAGAATTCTACTAACTGAGTAGAGTTAGATGCAACTTATTAAGTATTGACTTATGAAGTTGCATAGTGACCTTACAAATTAGAAGTTTTAAATTGGTGTTGTGTTTGCGGTTGTCCTCATAATATTTTTGGATTTGATCCCTAAATACTTGAACAACTTAGCAGCTGTAGCATAATACAGATATAGCATCAGAGTCATATTAATGTATAATCTAGATTCTACAAAATATGAATGATGCTGACCATGGGAAACGATGGAGTTTGTTTGACAAACTCAATATTTCATAGCGGACTTGTTTCTTGCCTCTTAAGTACTGGTGAGCTTTTGAGGGCCATGTGCATATGATACACATTAAGACGTGTATATGATACCGTGGATTGGCACTAGAGCAAGTGGGAGAAATTGTTGGGGTTGGTGCTCGGAGCGCCAATCCGGGCCGTATTTATGTCTGATTCATGAATACGAACATCCCCTTATTCCATAATATTACTTATTTATGGTTGCACCTCTTGTTCTTATATACGTATTCGATCTGATTACGATTAGATTGAAACTAAATGTGGTTTAGTGATATGTATATATTAGACAAAGGCCCGATAATATATAATGCAGTACACAGTTACAAAGTTAGTTTGTAATTGACATTGGGAAGTGTCACTGCTATATGTATATTATCAAACATAGTTCCTGGTCAAGATTTGCTAACACGGGTCGGTTAGTCAAATCCGTTGAGACCAGTACATGTCGTATATCGAGACTTGGTCCGATGGTTTATCCCAATGAACCATGAGTCTAGTGAGACTCGTATAGATGTGTAGGTGTTTATAATGGATAAACACTGAACGGCTCACCGAAGATTCTTAATGGATGGTACACCAACGTCAATAAGAATCTTCTCGGGTTGAGTAGCATAGTGGTCCTTCGACTTGAGACACCACTGTGGATGTATGAGACATCCTCCACACTTAGATGGCAGTCACGTCACCGATCTATTTAGATCAGACCTCCGCCTGTTCGTTGGGTGTGGATCGATCCTCAGGATATCCTGTGTGTGTCAAGATAGGATCTGTCAGTTCTGTGTACAGAGCATAGGTAGTCCATATATATTTAGCAGTCTGTTAAATTTGTGGCCACAGTATACATCGGAAGTAAGTTCCGAGTGTTATTTAGAGATTGCTAATAGATACGTCGACGAGATAATACCTATAGAGATTTGACGTTCACATCTATATCTCTGGGATTATCTGGATACCTGTGACGGAGGGATTATACGTATGCAATGACCTCGACCTGTATGATTCTGTTGGACAAAATGACCCATAGCGTCACTATTTGCACAGATCATTGTGTTGTTGTAGCAAATTAACTATGTAACAAGGAAATTGCACTCTCATCGTTTGTGATTAGATCACCATAGATATACAAATGAATAGAGGTCCCTATGATTAGTTCCTGGATTGAGATGATATGAGACAGTATTAGTCCACGAAGGATAATCATCATTAAATATCCCTAGCCGTAGTATTATCGAGACTGGACATCGATAATGCGGAATAGGCTAGTATTGCACTTGTGTGCGTTGTGAGGGCACAACGGCATAGTTCTCATATATATAAGTATTGGATACTTATGCAAGTGCGATAGGAGGTCGTGTTTCACGATGGTACGGGAAACAGCTTCGCTCTGGATAGACCCCTCGGAATCCCATTGGTATTATGACTATGTGTCTATGGGAGGCCGAAATCAAGGTAGGTGTATATAGTCTAACTTGAGACTTGCACCGCTAATGCTTGCGACAATCAATATACTTTAGTTGAGGTCGTCCAGGTTGTAACATGTCCTGTGTACGCCGACTGCTGGGTATATTGAGAATCGTAGAGTATTGGTGTGATGTCAAGACGGAAGTGTCACTTCAGTCATATTGGAGATGATGTCACGCAGGATAGGGTACTAGTGCTCTTGAGTGTTGCGCAACCAATCGGGATATTGTGACCAGGTCATGTATATCCGATTATAGAGACTATGTTACCAGACATCCGATATGTGTTTCGGACGGGGCAGACACTTATCCAGCCCCAGCCCTAGCACGTGAATATCCGATACTGGACCGATATACACAATACAATCGTATACTACGCTTGATACGGATCTTGATATTCTTAGATGAATATGACCGGAGAATTTGGTAGACATCGTGCTTTGCTAGGAGCCGACCTTGTCTCGTAAATCGGTAGAACGTAGTGCTTGGTACGTACGTGATTCGGGCACACCGACGACCGTATTTACTGCCTAATTATCTGGGGATCTCATGGGTCGCTTCCCGATAATGCACCGATGACGCATAACTCGCACTCATTAATAATCTGGGATTATATAGAAGAAAGAGAAAATTAATCTAGGATTAATTATGGAGATATTTTATCTAGGATAAAATATCGTCTAGAGAGAGATAACGATTAATTTGGAATTAATCAATAAATTAATATATTCGATATATTAAACGAAATTAGATTTCGACGCGGAATTAAAATTAGATTTTAATTCGGGCGAACGAATTAATTTGGAATTAATTCGTTAGCGACATGAATAGTGAATTCGCTAGGCGTAATCATTAATTACGACGCGACGGAAAAATCGTTAATTTGGAATTAACGAACCCGAGCCCGAGTGTGATTGCGAGCGCATTCGTATTTCGAATTCGAGTGCGACGACGCAAGTCACATCATGCGTCAAATCAATCGTCACATCAAACGTCAAATCAAAAGTCACTTTGAGTGATTGATTGATTGATTGATTGATTGATGGATTGAGTGAAAGACACACATCAAATCACTTTATTAAAGTGACTATGAATAGTTGATGGGTGTAGGTGGAATAGTAAAGTGGGGTTGAGTAATTGATTTACCATTAATTTTATTAGATAAAATAAATGGTAAAAAGCTTATTTATTTTAAAAAATATATAAGTGACTTTTGTAAATCAATTATATAACCTTTTCTTTTACACATTTTCCTCCTTCCTTCTCTCTCACTCACGCCCATTTTGGGCTGTTTTTCTTCTCATTTTCACTGCTCACAGGCGTGAACATAAGGGAGCAATGAGTGTGTTTTCATTGTGGAAACATAAGTGCTAGCACACTTGCGACTATTGCGAAGGTGTTAGGGAGGTTCACCCATGAGGCGGGACTCATCCGACGGAGTTTGGAGCTTCGATTTGAGACCCGAAACTGCCCAAAACCAGTGAGCAAACTGCTGCAGTGGCGCCACCATGGCAGTGAGTTTCTTGGCTTGAATCGTCTTCAAATCGACTCAACCGATCGATGTGAGTATTCCGCTACCTCTGTTGATGTATTCACGCATTGTTTTCATTGCTTGTTTGATCTTGGGACCTTAATAAAAACCAACAATGGCATCAAGAGCTATTGGTTCAAGCATGAAAATGTAGGGCTTAAAATTTGGTTAAATGTTTGTTGAGCATGATTTGAATAAATTGATTGTTTGAGTATGCTTATAACATGTTTAATTTCATTTTGGTTGGACTAATTTGTTGAAAAATGATTTGGAATTATTTTCCCCAAAAATTTCATCATGGCCGAATGTATTAGTGTTTTTGGGTTCTTGGAATTTTTGATTTTTAATTCATTTGATGAGTTAGAATCATTTAGGTTGATGTTAATTTGAATCGAATTGGATTGGATTTCAAATTGGACAAAAATCCCCAAATCTCTATGTTGGCCGAATTGGTGTTAATGCCCTAATGTCTTGGTATATTTTGATTTTGTGACATTGGATGTGTATGAAATCATTTAGGATGGTGATTTAATGTCGATTGTAGGTTCGATTGGATTGAAACCGAATCGGACACAAAATCCCTCTTTTGGCCGAGACTAAAGAAGCATGTAATGGGTTTGATTTTTCATTTTATATGTTGGACATGTGATAATGATGATGAACATGATTAATTGGACTAATTTGGTGTTTTAAAAATATTGATTTAGTTGATTAATCATGTAATGCACTTTAGGTTAATTGAATATGAAATTGGATTTTGTATATTTAATTAATTGGGCCTAATTTTGGAAATTGGACTTCTATTGTTGTATTTGGGCCTAATTGGGCTTGATTTATCAAGTTTGGTTTAGGCCAAGTGGATTGGATTCAATTGGGCCCAAAACCTCTACCATAAAGCCCAAATGCGACTAATGAACCTTTAAAGTTTAATTGGGCCTAATGGGCCAAGATTGATTTATGGGCTTATGGGGTAAATCCCGGATTGGACTTTGGTTATCGGTTTGACCCGAGTTGACCAAAAGTCCACGCCTTAAGAAATCAATTAAAAGCCCATTGGACTTTAATTGAATTGACGTTAGATGTTAATCGGTCTTTGAGACGCGTTACGATTAAATTGGAATTTAAATCGTAAAAGGTTTATTAAATAAAGTGTAATGTTTAATTTTGAATTGAATAGTGAATTAGTATTAAATACGTGTTAAATTTGATTTAATGATGTAGTTTAATTTAATTCATGAATTCGTATTTTGAGTACTTATTCGCAAAAACGAGTTTGACTCGAACAAAATCAAATCGTTGTTTGAACATTGGATGATCACTTAATTATCAGATTAATTAATTTGATTAGATTGATTGATAGCATGCTTATGTGTGTGAATACGTGGTTGTGTTGAATGAATAATGTATATCGGATGGATATTAGATGGGTGGGCAATTTTAGAAATTGTTGTAATAAATTCGATTTATTAAATTGGACCTGCGTGTCCAGCCTTGTCACCTTCATTCTCTTTGTATTCTCTTCTCACCTATTCCCCTCCATGTAAATGAGGTTTCTTTAGAAGTGTAGTGTAACGGGTAGAAGTAATACAAGTGCTAGCTTGAGAAAGAAAGGGAGAGATTTGATCTAGGATCAATGTGTAAAGTATCCATCCGCATATCATTATTATTTATTTTCATACTCGCTTTATTATGTATTTAGAATGCATGTTTAAGGGTGTATGATGATGAGACCTTAACAAAGATAATTAAATTGGTAGCCAATTTGCACACGAAAAACCCTCGTTAAATATCAAGCGTCTTTTCCTTCCATTGAGTGATTCTTGCTCAAGTTCCGAGATTGGCAGGGTTGTTGGCCAAAGTCAAGCCCTTGTCCTTCGAATATGTGCTTTAATCACGAGGCTTTGTTCCAATATCCGTGTCGTGTCCAAGTTGTGGTTTGTTGGCCAAAGTCAAGACCACTTCTTGTCCATTGACATTGATTACGAAGCTTCCTTGTCAATGGGTCCGCGCTTGACTGGGATCACTAGGTTTGTTGTGCCAAAGCCAAGGCCTAGTTGATTCGGAGGAAAAGGGTAGGGTATATATTTGATATATAGGCATATATTAGATATATGTTTGGGACTTGGAAGTCCACCTACTGGATCTAGGAGTTGGATGAGATCCAATTGATCTTCGAGATCTACCTAGTTAATTATCATACAATTTGTTGGCCAAAGTCAAGATTGTGTGACATTTAACGGGATCCTAGCCCACTAGGAAACACGGTTTCCCGATTACTCGACAGAGGGTTAGAGGCTCGACGAAAAATAGTGGGAGGCAAGTATTGAATTTGCAACATTCGTTCAATTACTCGCTAAACGCGCTCATTTATATTTTACTCGTCAAATTAATCAAAAGTGTTAGTTGGACTAATATTTTATGTTGTTTTAAATATATATATATTGGATATATACAAACTTATTCAATATATAGTTGATTTTATAATTGGATTATAGTAATCAATATAATTGAATTAAAATGATAGTTGATTTTATAATTGGATTATAGTAATCAATATTAAAATTATAGTTGAATTAAATAATTGGATTATTGTAATCATTATAATATATAGTACCTTATTAAATTGATTAAATAGTTGGACTATTAAAATCAAGAATTGAAAGGTTGAATATTTAAAATATATAATCCTTGGGTTAAATGTTTTAAATGATTTAATTTTCAATTGGGAATTAATAATAGGTTAATTATTTGATAAAATAACTTATTATTACTAAGGCCATAATTAAGCAAATAGTAGAGCATAAAATCTTTGGAAGATTTATGTGATGGTGACTTTAATGCTTAATTAATATACTTATAATAAATCTATCATTAGATTTAAAAGTATTGAAGTTTGCAATTGGGAATGTAGCACAAGGTGCATATCGTTTCGATATTCCGAAACCCAAGGCTTGGCCAAAGGTTTGTGAAATATTGAAAAGGATAATTGACATATCCCGAAGTGACTACCATTTGGATATGGAAGACACGAAGGAATTAAAGAAAGGGCGAGGCTCTAACTTTAAAAATATTTGTCAAAGTTATGTTCACTACTAGTATTGAAATTGGATTTTAAATACTAAGTGTGGTACATAAAATATATATATTGATGTTCAGAATCCGCTATGAGCTGGATACTGACTTCAAGCCGAGATTTCTCTGCGAATCGGAAACGGGACGAAAGTCGCTGTTTCGACCGTAGATACCTAAGTTTAGGAACTACCCTTTGGGTATGTACTTAAATTAGGAAATGTTATGATGTAACTAGTTTGACTAGAGACATTATCTCTATATCAGTGTTTAATCCATTGCGGATAAAACCTTTATATTATAGAACACTAAGTGTTTTATTATATAAAGATGATACTGAGATGAACACATTAGATGTGAATAACAGAATTTATATTTTGAATATAATAAAATCTCAAACATATAAAAATGACAAATAAATAGCTCAAATTGATTTGATCAATAGAGACTTATTTGTGGCATTGTTGTCTAGGACACAATTAAACAAGACTCGTATATCCACACTTTTGAAGAGTGGGTACTAGGACTGATTTGACTATTCAAATAAGGTCTGCGAATCTAGTTTATTAGGTAAAGTACCTAAAATACTATTTACTTGGTAATAGTAAAAGGGCCACCGATCTGTTAGCCCTATTCATGGTGAAGTTAGTGGGCCCATATCTAGCTAGGATAGATGTGAACATGAATATTTCGTGACCTTAACAGATGTAGCATCACGTTATGGTTTTGTGTTTCTTTTGAAGAATACAAATCGGAAACTTTAGAGTTTCGACACGAAGTAGACAAACAGATCGGCTATAGTATTATGACCGCCACGGTCAGACCGTATTGGAAAATACATAAGCAGTAAGTTTCATATGTTCATGAAAGAGTACGGTATTCTTTCATATAAGGACTCCTCCCGAGACACGTCAGTTAGACGGTGTGTCCGAACTAAAACCGAATTTTGTTGGACATGATAAGGTTTATCACGAGTCGCTTTGAGCTATTGTTTCCTTCAATAGGATATGTATTAACAGTGCAAAACTTATTTAGAATAAGGTTCCATGTAAATCTGTTTGACAGATGTCATATAGGATATGAACAGGGAAGAAACGGGGTTTCTCATTCCTGATAATTTGGGTATGCCAGGCATGACGTTTGGATGATACCAAACTAAAAGACCCAAATTGGATAAGTGCCAATATAGGTTATCCTAATGGAAACCATAAATATAGTACTTATAAATCTCACATGAGAACAATTTGATTGTTGCTCACCATGCGGTTTTCCTGAGAGAAATACCGATATGCAGTGGTCAGTGGGAGGATAGTGATACTCGATGAAAATCGGAGTAATACTGTTCAAGGCACGAAGTCCTTAATGGAACACAAACAGTTCATCAATAATGAATCTGTACCATTAATCTTCAAATACACAAGAACTTCGTAGATCGGATAGAGTCAGAAAACAACCTAGGGTATGGGTTTCTGATCTAACCTCATAAAGATGTCAATCTTATGGAGGTGTACCATTCGACTACGTTTTGAGGAAGTGATACGAGGTATCGACTCTCTGTTATGGCAAAGTTCCATGAATCCGAAATGGACTCCATGTATAACAACTATTTTGAATACTAGTTGTTGTACCACAAGGCATTGTGCCTATTGGTACATTAAACGTCTTCAAGGAAGACATACATGGAAGGCAACATACCAACGTACAAAGCTAGGCTTTTGACGGAAAGGTATCGTTATCAACATTGTGTTAATAACGGTTCAACCTTTTACTTGTTGTCATGGTAAATCCATTTTGAAGATGCTTGTTGATAACTGTATATTTCATTTATGAAATGTGTCAGTTACAGATCAAAATCGCTTTCCTGAGAAGGAAACCTTTCGGAGGATGTTTACAACATCATGACGATTTTGTATAACCGACAAACAAGGTTTGCGGGTTATTCGATCCATGTTTGGATTGAAGCAAGCATAAGGTTCTTGGAACCGTTTTGAAATAATCATAATGGTTTATGATTTGACTCAAAACGAAATAATTCTTGTGTATATATGGAGGTTAGTGGGAGGGCACTGACGATGAAATTCCCATAGGTGAAAGCTTGGCTTTCATAGATATTCTTTCAATAGAAATTCTCCGTAGAATTCTGGGGAGTAACAACCTTTATTCGAGGAATAAAGATCTACTGGGATAGATTTGGAGTTGTTAACACTCTCTGGGAAATTGTACATTTAAAATGTACTTGATAGGGTGTCTCATACACTTCGAGCATATGGAGTCACAATCGAATCAACCCAAGTGATAGTCACTGGATTGAAGATTAAGAACATCTGTTAGTATCTTAGAGAACTAAAGATGCTATCTTAAACTATGGAGAAGGAGAACTTGAAGTGACTGGGATCACCGCTGCAAGTTTCCAAACAATCAAATACTACGGTACTATAAAGTTTGAACACTGGGACAGTGAGCTGGAAATCATCCAAGCAAGATAACTGTTGCCGAATAAACAACAAATGCGGATTATTGCTGCAGCTGAGGCAGCAAAAGAAGCCATTTGGGTCGAAAATAAATCTAATTAGATTAGATATAGTTCTGTTAGCAGCTGAGCTAGGCGTCAGCACAAGCTAAGGAATTAAAGGTCTCATCGACGATCCAGATAAATACTTCTATATCATCTGATTCGTTCGGATCATACATCATGGCGATATGATGATCGTATAAATCGCGTCAAACGATAATCATGCAAATCCGCTGACGAAAACCTTTCCTCAGCAATTTGAGCGAACCATACATAGTTCGGGTGTGGGACACTTGAGTGACTCGCTACGTGCCAAGTGGGAGATTGTTGGACAAAATGACCCATAACGTCACTATTTGCACAGATCATTATGTTGTTGTAGCAAATTAACTATGTAACAAGGAAATTACACTCTCATCGTTTGTGATTAGATCACCATAGATATACAAATGAAGAGATGTCCCTATGATTAGTTCCTGGATTGAGATGATATGAGACAGTATCAGTCCACGAAGGATTAATCATTAAATATCCCTAGCCGTAGTATTATCGAGACTGGACATCGATAATGCGGAATAGGCTAGTATTGCACTTGTGTGCGTTGTGAGGGCACAACGGCATAGTTCTCATATACATAAGTATTGGATACTTATGCAAGTGCGATAGGAGGTCGTGTTTCACCGATGGTACGGGAAACAGCTTCGCTCTGGATAGACCCCTCGGAATCCCATTGGTATTATGACTATGTGTCTATGGGAGGCCGAAATCAAGGTAGGTGTATATAGTCTTAACCTGAGACTTGCACCGCTAATGCTTGCGACAATCAATATACTTTAGTTGAGGTCGTCCAGGTTGTAACATGTCCTGTGTACGCCGACTGCTGGGTATATTGAGAATCGTAGAGTATTGGGTGTGATGTCAAGACGGAAGTGTCACTTCAGTCATATTGGAGATGATGTCACGCAGGATACGGTACTAGTGCTCTTGAGTGTTGCGCAACCAATCGGGATATTGTGACCAGGTCATGTATATCCGATTATAGAGACTATGTTACCAGACATCCGATATGTGTTTCGGACGGGGCAGACACTTATCCAGCCCCAGCCCTAGCACGTGATTATCCGATACTGGACCGATATACACAATACAATCGTATACTACGCTTGATACAGATCTTGATATTCTTAGATGAATATGACCGGAGAATTTGGTAGACATCGTGCTTTGCTAGGAGCCGACCTTGTCTCATAAATCGGTAGAACGTAGTACTTGGTACGTACGTGATTCGGGCACACCGACGACCGTATTTACTGCCTAATTATCTGGGGATCTCATGGGTCGCTTCCCGATAATGCACCGATGACGCATAACTCGCACTCATTAATAATCTGGGATTATATAGAAGAAAGAGAAAATTAATCTAGGATTAATTATGGAGATATTTTATCTAGGATAAAATATCGTCTAGAGAGAGATAACGATTAATTTGGAATTAATCAATAAATTAATATATTCGATATATTAAATGAAATTAGATTTCGACGCGGAATTAAAATTAGATTTTAATTCGGGCGAACGAATTAATTTGGAATTAATTCGTTAGCGACGTGAATAGTGAATTCGCTAGGCGTAATCATTTAATTACGACGCGACGGAAAAATCGTTAATTTGGAATTAACGAACCCGAGCCCGAGTGTGATTGCGAGCGCATTCGTATTTCGAATTCGAGTGCGACGACGCAAGTCACATCATGCGTCAAATCAATCGTCACATCAAATGTCAAATCAAAAGTCACTTTGAGTGATTAATTGATTTGATTGATGGATTGAGTGAAAGACACACATCAAATCACTTTATTAAAGTGACTATGAATAGTTGATGGGTGTAGGTGGAATAGTAAAGTGGGGTTGAGTAATTGATTTACCATTAATTTTATTAGATAAAATAAATGGTAAAAAGCTTATTTATTTTAAAAAATATATAAGTGACTTTTGTAAATCAATTATATAACCTTTTCTTTTACACATTTTCCTCCTTCCTTCTCTCTCACTCACGCCCATTTTGGGCTGTTTTTCTTCTCATTTTCACTGCTCACAGGCGTGAACATAAGGAGCAATGAGTGTGTTTTCATTGTGGAAACATAAGTGCTAGCACACTTGCTACTATTGCGAAGGTGTTATGGAGGTTCACCCATGAGGCGGGACTCATCCGACGGAGTTTGAAGCTTCGATTTGAGACCCGAAACTGCCCAAAACCAGTGAGCAAACTGCTGCAGTGGCGCCACCATGGCAGTGAGTTTCTTGGCTTGAATCGTCTTCAAATCGACTCAACCGATCGATGTGAGTATTCCGCTACCTCCGTTGATGTATTCACGCATTGTTTTCATTGCTTGTTTGATCTTGGGACCTTAATAAAAACCAACAAATTCAGCTAGTTTATCCGTGATCGTCATAATCTACGGGTGGATAGATTATGGACATGAAATTGGATTTCGTGACAGATATACCTGAATCTAGAGAGTCTCAATAATGAAATATACTCGTAGAGCACTAGGGCAACTTTTATGAATAATGATGATTATTTATAAATCGTTTAAACGTTAAACGAAAAATACATGCGAACGGGGCCGAACCGTCATTTCTAATTAATGTGTATTTGTATTTAATATATGATATTATTAAATACACATTAATAAATTTTCAAATAAAGGTATTTGACATATATCATTAATATATGTATTTGAGATATTTAAAGTAAATATAATACATATATTTGAGATATTTATATTTAATTAATTATTTAATTATTTAATTGTTAAATGATTAATATAATTAAAATATAAATATCTTACCAAATGATAAAGTTAGGAAATGATTATAAGTGTAATGTTTGACTTTACATTAAAGGAAAAGGTTGTCAAATTGAATTTGACTTCCTTGGATATTTATTTTAATTGTTAAAATTGAAATATCTTTTTTCCTTTATTTTGTATCAAATTCGGCCAAGACCCTAATATAAATATAATTGTTATATTTTTGAGTTGCATTTGTTGACTTACTTTATTCATTGAATTGTTTGATGATTAAAGTTGCAAGTTGACAAGTTGTTTTTAAATGAAACAAAAATATAATATCTAGATATTATTTCTTAGCCAAATTCGGCCAAGGCTTGCATTTTGGGCAAGTATATATTGTTTCATTTATTTTAGGGTTTCATTAACCTTTTCACTTTATCAAAACTCCATTAAAACAAGGCAAAGAAGGTAGAGAGAAAAGAAAAGAAAAATAAGGAAAAGCTTGGAATTTAGTAAGTATTTCCAACCTTCCATTAGAGAGTAATCTGTTCCTCTTGTTGTGGGAAACATCTTATGATGTTCTTGAGTTTTTCTATTCTTTATTCTTTGTACTTTTGATGGATAAAAGTTTGATGAAGGTGATTTGCATGTATGATGTTGGAAGTTTATTACTAGTGTAGTAATAAGCATTCTTTTAAGGTTTTAGAACCTTGTTTCCATTCCAGAGTTATTGACCCACTCTTAAATGACCTAGAATTTTTCTATAGTTGTTTCATTGTGTTGAGACTTGATTTGGATGGAAGAAACATGATTGAAGTATTGGATTTAACCAATTTGGTCTAATTTGTCCAATTTGATGAAATTGAAAAATTAGGGTTTAAGACCACTTCCAAATTTGGGGCTTTTCATATATGTTGTGCATTTGGATGTGTATATGATGCATATAAAGTTTCATGTTGATTGGATTACATCTTGATGTGTTTTGAAGCATGAAATGACAAAGTGCACAATTTGGCACCCTAATGGTGCATTCGGCCATGATGAACAAAATTGGGGATTTTGTTGCTTTTGGTGTTTTGATGTTTTGAACATGCTAAGTTCATCTTAGAAATGATTTAGAATCATTCAAAATTGATTAGATCAATTTCGGACTAAAATGGACAAAATACCAATATAAGGGCAATTTGGTAAATTCACTTAAATATGATTTATTTGAATTTTATTTCATAATTTGATTATTGGATAATTAAATAAATATGTTTATTTAATTAATCCGAGAAAAAATTTTGAAATCGGAAAATACGATTTTCCACCGCTTCCGCTGCGTTACCGGATTAGCCCCTGAAAACCCCTACAGATTTTGTAAGATGGATTCAATTTCATTATTGATGGCATCTTTCCACAAAACACCATCAGCTGACCTTACAGCTTCGTTATAGCTTTGAGGATCATTCTCTAGCAAAAAAGTCAGAAAATCTGGACTAAATGATTTTTCCGTTCTATCTCTTTTGCTACGTCTTGGTTCAAGTTCAACAACTTGTTGATCCTCTGGAACATTTATTTGTTCTCGGTACTGAATATCTTCAATGATAGTCTCATGTGCCCGTTTGTGCACATTTGAATTCGAATTAGTTTTACAAGGAAAAACGTATTCGAAAAATGATGCATTCCTTGACTCTATTATCCTATTCTTGTGAATATCTGGTACATTAGACTCATGCACAAGAAATCGATAAGCATTACTATTATGTGCATATCCTATGAAAATGCAATCAACAGTTTTTGGTCATATCTTCACCTTTTTAGATGGAGGAATAACTACCTTGGCAAGACACCCCCACACTCGTAGGAATTTATAGGAATGTACTATTTTTTTCCACATCTCATAAGGAGTTTTCTCTGCTTCTTTCCGTGGTACCTTATTTAAAAGGTAATTAGCTGATAATACAGCTTCTCCCTACATATTCTGAGGTAAGCCAGAGCTGATTAACATAGCGTTCATCATCTCTTTCAAGGTACGATTCTTCCGTTCCGCAATCCCATTGGATTGAGGTGAATAAGGAGCTGTGATTTGATGTATGATTCCATTTTGTTCACAAAGTGATACAAAAGGAAAAACATACTCACCAGCACGATCACTTCTTAACTCCTTAATTCTTTTATTCAGTTGGTTCTCAACTTCATTCTTATAGAGAATAAATTTCTCTATAGCTTCGTCATTGCTTTTCATCAAATACACATAACAAAATCTTGTGCAATCATCAATAAAGGTAATAAAATATTTATTACTGCCTCTCGATTGTATTGAATTAAAATCACATACATCGGTATGAATAAGATCAAGTGGTTCAGAGTTTCTTTCAATACTATGAAAAGATGATCTGGTTAGTTTTGCCTCAACACAAGTATCACACTTATGTTTGTTATCAATTTTAAAATTGGGAATATGATTCATGTTAATTAATTTCCGCAATGAATTAAAATTAACATGTCATAATCTACCATGCCATAGATTAGAGTACTCAACAATATAAGCAGAAGAACTAGCTTTATTGATATTCTTGGGTTTAACAACCATTACATTGAGCTTAAAGAGCCCATCAGTTACATACCTTTTTCCCACATACATCTCATTTTTAGTCAAAACTACTTTATCAGACTCGAACACCATCCGGAATCCATGCTTGTTCGGAAGCGATCCAGACACAAGATTCTTCCGTATTTCTGGTACATACAGAACATTGTTCAGAGTCAACTCTTTCCCAGAAGTCATCTTCAGAATCACATTTCCTTGACCTTCAATCTCAGATGTTGCTGAATTTCCCATGTATATTTTTTCCCCATTACCAGCAGGTTCAAATGAAGAAAACATGCTCTTGTCCGAGCACACATGTCGAGTGGCACCAGTGTCAATCCACCACTCTCTAGGGTTAGAACCCACCAGATTCACCTCAGAAACCACAGTAGAAAGGTTAATGTCTGAAACATCTTGGGACATGTTTTCCATCAAATTAGCCTCTTGTTTCTTTTTCTTCTTCGGCAGTCTGCACTCAGAAGACTTGTGACCCATTTTGTCACAGTTGAAGCATCTTCCTTGAAATTTGGATTTCTTGGAAACTCCTCCTTTAGGGCCCATCTTTAACCATTTGTTCTTGAGGTTCTTGTTCTTGAGGTTCTTGTTCTTATGGTCATGTTCAACAACATTTGCCTTGGCCTCATGAGATATTCCTCTCTTGTCAGATACTCGGTTATCTTCCTCAATTCTGAGCTTAAGAACCAAGTCTTCAATGCTCATTTCTTTTCTCTTATGCTTTAGATAATTCTTGAAATCTTTCCATCCAGGTGGTAGTTTCTCAATTATCGAGGCTACTTGGAAGGTTTCACTTAAAACCATTCCCTCAGCATGAATTTCTGCTAGAATAATCTGCAGTTCTTGTACTTGGATTAACACAGTTTTGGAATCAACCATCTTAAAATCTAGGAATCGGCCTACGACAAATTTCTTAGTACCGGCATCCTCAGTTTTATATTTTCGGTCTAAAGATTCCCAAAGCCCTTTTGTTGTTTTCATTCCGGCGTACACACTGTACAAGGAATCACTTAGCCCATTCAGCACATAATTCCTACATAGGAATTCAGAATGTTTCCAAGCATCGATCGCA
The DNA here is from genome assembly GCA_019454045.1 of Zanthoxylum bungeanum. Taxonomy (NCBI): domain Eukaryota; kingdom Viridiplantae; phylum Streptophyta; class Magnoliopsida; order Sapindales; family Rutaceae; genus Zanthoxylum; species Zanthoxylum bungeanum. The sequence goes on along the minus strand of SKCR01047036.1, from coordinate 110,543 downwards.
CTGATCACTTGAATATCAGTCTCACCCTCTTTGGGTATAGGAGCATCTTCCTTTAGGAACCTCGCAAGGTTCAACGTGGTCAAGTAGAAAAACATTTTATGTTGCCACCGTTTGAAATTCTGACCACTGAATTTTTCAGGTTTTTCCGCGGCCGGATTGACATGGCTCACATGTCCAACAGGTTGTCTAGCCATAGAGGCAGCAACACCTTGGCCAGCCACATCGGCTGCCATATTAAGCCTAGAGGCTGAAGCAAGTTGGCCAGCCGAAGAGGCTGCCACTGCAGTTTGGCCAGCCACAGAGGCTGCCACAACATTTTGGCTAGCCGAAGAGGCTGCCAAAATCAGATTTACTGTGTTTGGACTGTTTTCCATATCCACAGAGTCAAATTTTTTTTTTAAAACTGTAGTGCAAATATTACAAATATTTCGGTAGTTACAAATACAATAATTGGTAGGAAATTCGAATAAGGCTTAATTTTAGCCCGGTAGACCCTGAAATCAGACCCACGGAGCAGACCCTCACGGCGGACCCTGAGAGCAGACCCTGACGGCAGAGGCTGAGAGCAGAGGTAGACCCTGAGAGCGGAGGCTGAGAGCAGAGGCAGACCCTCAAAGCGGAGGTTGAGAGCGGAGGCAGACCCTGAGAGCGGGGGCTGAGAGCGGAGGCAGACCCTGAGAGCGGGGGCTGAGAGAAAGAGTTAGACCCTGAAATTGATGAAGTTGATCCAGAACCGAACCACTGCTACTTCACTTTCCCGAGGCTTGTTGATGTCAACAATATCCTTAAAACAAATTCGTCTCCTATCGTAGGTGCAGTAGAACATGAGATGATTGTTTCCCAGGATACAACGGAACGAAAAACACAGCTCATTTAAAGGAAATTAACATGCCAATTATATCTCATAGATGGGAGGCCTTTCACTTGTTGTAACCACCAAGCTAATTAAATTAGTTGTTATGGAAATTCAACTTTTGTAACCACCAAGCTAATTAAATTAGCTGTTATGGAAATTCAAAAGGCTTGGAAAATTGAAGAGATTAGTAAAAATTTGGCTGGGCCGGGCCCGCACAATTTGGTCCGGCATTCGTGTACGCAGGACACGTGGGTGCACACGAGCCAAGCCTGTTTGGATTTTGATTTGCACCCCCCTGCGCGCACGTAGAGAGAGCCTCTATCCTTATAACTCTTACCCATCTACATATGAGCAATCATATATAAGCACAATTTTCCCTCTATAGCTTTCTCATATGGGACAAGCTAACTTCTCTTTATTTTCCAACACCAATGGATGAACTTTGAGCAACAATTTCTCATTCACCCAAGCACCATTTTAAGCATATGAATATACCATTTCGAAGTACTCACGGAGGAGTATCCGAATCATTCAATAACAACCACTAACACGAAGTGAACCATGCTTAAAATTGAGCCTCAAAATGCTTACTCATAAGCATTTTTCCAACAATAGTTTACACTTTACACGTCATTTTCTGGCTATATATTTTGGGATTGTTTCTTTTCTTTTTTTTAGATAACCGGGGTGTCTGGGCCAACTTACTTGCACCTCGACTAATCCCCGGGACCTGTGCCCCGTGCCCTCAGAAGTTTCTCAATACAGATCAGGGTAAGTTGCTGGCTTTTCACAACATGGGGCATGACCCCAAGGAAATGCATCTAGTGAGATTCGAACTTGAACCAGATAGAGCAAACCACTCAAGTCCAAAGCCTTTACCACTAAGGCAACCCCTTGGGGTTGCATTCCTCTCCGACGCCAAATGATTCTTGCAGCTGTTTCTACCATTGTGACAATTTAATCCTTTTAATTAGTATTAATAGACATAGACTTTTAATTCCATTTAGGGAAATAAATTAAGTTGGCATTTATCCTTCTTTTTTAATGTTGATAGAAAATTAAGGTGGCACTTGAAAAGGTAAATATATATTTAGTATCAAGCGTTTGATTCTCTTAATATATTTAGTATCACTATTTCCTTATGGTGGTCGTCAGTGTATGTACGTGGAAGCCGTAGTTTCCGTCCTGATTAGAAACAATACTTAATTTTTCTTGTTGAACAATGTACACATCTAAACATTCTGTTCCGTTGCAGCTTTTGCCTCCTAAATTTGGGAAAAATAACCATTATTGAGGAGTGGACTTTGATAGAAAAAGAACCATTTAGAAACGCAAATTTTGCAGCTGCCACCATTCTATAACAGAAGGGCAAAAACTTTGATAGCTCTACTGCAGTTTCTATTTATTTATCTTTTGTTTTTTGTTTCCAAGTCAAGACACAATATTGGTTTGAAATAATGTCTTTTATGTTCAATATAGTGTGATGCAAGGAAATTAATTTAGAAATAATTATTTGTCTGTTTGAGATCTGCTGGACAGTTCAATCGGAATTCGGTAACAAATCCTTCCATTGTGATTTGAGCGATTTTGTGATTAATTAAAAATAATAGGGGATTAATCAGAAATTAATTGGGATTGATAAAATTGATATTTTACATGCTTGAGAATAAACAAATTATAAACTCTCTCTTAACATTATTCAAAAATAATTAAAAATCATTTATTGGTGATTAACAATTTATAAACAACTTAAGAGTTTTATTATCTCGATAATTAGTTTAAATCAAATGATATTTTCATTTTCATCATTTTTAAAAAACAAACAAATATATTGAAAAATAAAAAAAAAAAGATTAAAATTTGAAATCGAATATTTTGTGAGAAATCATAAGTCAAAAATCGGTTGATTAATTGGTCAAATCATTTGTATATCGATTTCATTTTAAATTAGCCAAAGTCGATCAGATCAAATCATTCAAATAGTGATTTACTATTAATCGTTGACTAATCGATGATTAAAAAGGATAGACGATTATGTTGCTGCCTCTTTCCAGTTCATTTCTTTTTCAAGTTCGTTGTTACTGACTAGTAATTATGAAAGGATAAAAAATAAATACTTGACAATGTCAATTTGCATCGAATGATAATTGGAGCGAGAAGTTATGGCTATGGATGCCAGTTGAATATTATATGAGATGTCAATATATATAATTGGTCCGTTCAGTTAACATATGCGGAAATTATAATCGTATCCAGCCTTATCGGTGCGTTCCAGTTCAATTATATATGCTGTTAGGGAAGCTGAGAACATGGATGCCATTGTAATAGCTGCTGAGTTAGCAGCAGAGGCTGTGTCATAAATTGGAAAAATAGTTGCTTTGGATGATCTAATAAAATCAGGTCCGGAGGGTTATTGAAAATTATACCAGCATCTACTCAACTCATTGCTACATCCAATGAGGTGAATAGTGAAAGATTGAACATGGATGGTGTTGGAAAAAGGAGGTCCAGATACCGCCGCGAAGCACTCAGAAAGGGTACTAGAGGGTTTATATAGTCATAATGTATTTATATGAATGTGTATATCTCCCATGAGCTTAGAGACTTAAATAAACACTCACTTTACAAAGGTATCCATAAGCTATGACCATACAAGATTTTATTCGTTTGTATCTTATCTTCACATTCGTTGCTCTTTACCACTAATGTGCTTCGATATCTTTTTGTAATGTCTTGATAATGCGCGTCGAAGACTTCTAGTGTTGGTCATCGAAATCCATCTCGAGAATATGTCGCTAACTATCTCTCTATTTTTGATGATGACAACATTTAGAACTTGTGAATCTTTGAGAGTCCAATTTGTAGATAATATTGCTCCCCCTCCATATTAGTTTTCCTTCAATGTTAACGCACTTAAAATAAGGCCATATTCATTTCATTAAAAAATTAGCCATAAGTATCAAAATCCATGATCAGTCACATAAACATCAAAATACATCCAAAATATATGTATACAAGAACATGTAGGCCAAATGATAAGCTATAGATCTCCGGTAAGGGAATCGATCTTCTTCTCCATTGAGTCTAGGCATCGTCCCTGTTCGTCAAGGCTTTGCTGCTGAGTTTTGAATTGCTGCTCCACAAATGTGCTAAAGCTAATGAAAAATGTGGAAAGTTGAGTAAGATTTGTGGATAGAGTGCCTATGTTGTCGACGAGAGAGTCAAGACTAGCCATGACAATGTTGTGCTGCTCGTCCGCAGATGGGTTGAATATTACTTGAGAACAATATGATTAGGACAATCATTTAAAAAAAAAAATTTAAAAATGTAAGGTAACCCAATTTTGGCGAAAATTATATTATGTGCCGGGTGTATATGTCATCTCTCTCACAGCAGGCGGGCCCCACACAGTTGTAGGGCCCACCTGCTGTGAGAGAGATGACATATACACCCGGCACATAATATATCATCTTCAATTTTAGAGGAAGGGACAATATGATTTTATAATACTCACTGATTAGGACAGATGATGAGATGATCTGGCACATGCTGTATATGCTGCTTCCTGTGCTCTGCGATCAACTGAATACAGTGCTTCCTCAATAAGTGAGTGACAGCGAGGGTTTGGTTTTATTTGGTAAGGGTGGATATGCAGGAGTTGGGACTTTCCTATTCACCGTCCAATTTATTAGGAATAATTTGTCACTCTAATAGGTAGAAAATCTTTGAATTTTGAAAATCGATTTGGATCTTATTCATTTCGATTTGGGATTCAAGATAATTTTTAACCTCGAATAAAAATTTTGATTGGAATTTGAAATGATATATCGTCCCGAATAAAAAAACATGTTGAAATTCTATTTTTTCTTGTTTCGAATCTTGAATTTTTACCTAAATAATATTAAATCCCGAACGAGATTCAAGATCTCGAATCATTTGATTCGAAATTTGGGATTATTTTTTTATCCTGATTCAAAATATCAATTGAGATTCAAGATAATTTATTCGTCTCAAATAATAATTGAGATAAGATAAAATGAGACGTGACTCGATTGAGACGGGACATCTCGATTTTCATATTTAATTAAACATATTAAATAATAAAAAAATAATTAAATAATTGATAATTTTATTTAATATAATTATCACATATTATATAATTACTAGTTGATGTGATGTGATACCCAATAATTATTCCAACAATTGAGGCTATATAAGGAAAAATTATATTATATTTCGGTGTATATGTCATTTCTAACTATAGTGAAAGAGATGACATATACACCTGAAACATGATATACCAGTATAATATACACCTGAAACATGATATACCCGTATAAGACAGAGATTTGAGAGTGTATGTTGGATGTTCGTACAATGGTGCTCTCACTTTGCTCCGCCAAATCACTGGTGTTCTTCTTCTTAATCTCCGCCATTCCCGTCGCATACATAATCTATCTCGAGCGAGTGAATCCCGCCACCCACGTGTACCACTATCACAGCTCCAGCTTCTTCCGTGAGTGCGCCAAGTGGGACGAATCCAACCGTCGATTCCTCGTCTCCTATTTAGACGGGGGCATCGGTCAGTTCTCAGTGCCCGATGATTACTCACCAGGGACAGTTCTAGAAGAAGTCACGGTGGTCAAAGACTTTGAATTAACCGGTAATGCGTCGCTTGGTCTCGTTGTTGACCGGCCTAGGAATCGTCTCCTTGTCGTCAGTGCTGATTTGTTTGGAAATAAATATAGTGCCGTGGCCGCTTATGATTTGTCCACGTGGAAGCGTCTCTTTCTAACCCAACTCAGTTGTCCAAGTAAGTCTTTCTGACGTTCTGGCATGTGTTGATAGATCCTTAAATTGTGCCCATCATATAATATGTTTTAGGATATCATCAATCATATTAGTGATCCATCTTTCCTTAATAAAGATTGTAAATCGTATATCCAAAATCCGCCCTCTTGGGTTGACCTATGAACAAAATGAAAGGAATTGTATATTATTAATAACGTGACAATCTTTAAATATATGGTTGATAAGTTAATACTATTTCTTATACTTGCAGGTGGTGAGAAATCATTTGCAGACGATGTAGCAGTTGATGCAGAAGGTAATGCATACGTTACTGATGTTACAGGCAGTAAAATATGGAAGGTAGGGTTGAAGGGTGACTTCATATCCATCATTAGAAGCCCACTCTTTACTTTCAAAGAGTGGTACAGAAACTTGGTTGGACTAAACGGAATCGTTTACCATCCAGATGGGTACTTGATAGTTATTCACACTTTTACTGGTACTTTGTTTAAGATTGATATTGGGAAAGGAGAGGAAATTAAGTTAATTAAGGTAGATGGAGGTCCATTGTCATTTGGAGATGGTCTAGAGCTATTGTCTCCGACTAAGCTTGTGGTGGCAGGAAATCCATCTGCAAGATTGGTGGAGAGTTCCGATGGGTGGGAGACGGCTTCTGTCGTGGCCAAATTCCGCGGCCCTGCTCACCGGTTGGCTACAGCTGCAACTGTGAAAGATGGAAAGGTGTATCTTAACCACCTGATTGGCATGGGATACCCCAAGAAGAAGCATGCCCTTGTTGAGGCCGTTTTCTAAGTTCCCCTACGAGATGGTCAAGCTAAGCTTTGTAGCTTTTGAGGGTGTTGGTTTTGTACTGTATTTCTAAAAACCACAGTTACTTTTTGAATGGGTAATGGTGTGATTTTGTTCATTATTGGTATTCTCCAATTGAGATTTCTTATATTGTTTTTAAGTACTTCTGCTAGACTTCTTCTACTCATGCACGCATAGAAGTGGCAACAAACAAATTATCACAAGAAAGTAAGAAACAATAAATAAAATCCATGAGGTAGAGAAATGATAACTGAACGATGAATCTGAACAACTTCAGAAGCAATCACGTTATCTAAATCTCAGAATGATAATTTTATTCATTGAAAAGCAAACAAAGCATATGATCATCTTAGATTTAGGAGCCAAATGAAGGGAATCCAAAATAACAATTCACTGCCGAAGCCATCCCAATGAAATGACAAAAAACTTATTCCTCAGCAACCACACTAATGTCACCTTTCTCTAGCAAGTCATAAAATGCCCTCACTTTCCTCGGCTCATTCCAGTGATGCATCTTCCAAAGACTACCAGCGGCCAAGCCGATACATATCTCCTTAAGAACGCTTGGTCCTTTCAACTTTCAAGGTGGCGTGAGCAATCTTGTGGCCAGCCATTTCACTGACAGTTAAATGCAGTATATATACCTAGAGGCAAGAGAAAAATGTTTAACCCAATTTCTAAGTAGGCAGAAACAAAAGCAACAATCTGTTTACCTCGTATTGTGAAAATTATATTGTAAGAGCTGAAAACTGAATGTCAGGCTTGATTTTAGCTAGACCCAGCCGGCGGTTCGGTTCCGGTTCGGAACCGAACCGAACCGGCCGGTTTCCGGTTCCACACTTAAGTGGAACCGGAACCTAAAACCGAACCGGAACCGAACGGTTCGGTTCGGTTCCGTTTAGTTTTTTTTTTTTAAATTAATTAAAATAAAAAATAAGAGGAATCAAAGCTTAAATAAAAAAAAATTTATTAATTAAAAAAATGAGATTAAATTTATAAATAAAAAAAATTTATTACATTGAAGAGCTTGAGCTTAAATTTTTAAAAATTTAAGTTGACTACGTATCCTCCAAGGGTGAGAGGAATCAAAGCTCACGTAATTCCATTACAAGTTTAAGACATATCCCCTTTGTAAATTATAATTTTACAATTATCAATCATCATTATCAGTTGATCATTCGGCTCCGGTTCCGCTTGCACTTGTTGCAGAAACATTATCGAACAAATCTTCAAAATCATCGGGGGCATCTTCTTGTTGTCTCAGATCAGCTCGAGTCCAATCATCCACACAAATTGTTGCTTCTAGAGTGCTTGGATGTAATGAAGATCGCATAGTTTCCAATATATTACCTCCCAAGCTGAAGGCTTGCTCAACCGCAACGGTGGAAATAAGTGCTGCCAAGATCTCTTTAGCAATAATAGATAAAACATGATATATATTTTGATGCCGGTTCCACCATTCAAGGATTTTAAAATTTTTACTGCATAAACTTTCATTAGAAAACTCAAAATTTGTAGATAAATAATTATCTAATTCATGATTATTAGTTGTCGTATCCCTAGATTTTTTATTTCGTTGCAATAACCAACGATCCCATGCGCTAAGTCTTGTTTGAATTACCGGTTCGCTACTACTAGATTGACCTAATGTTCCTAAGTTATATCTTACAATATAATCATTAAATAAAATAATTAAATCACTTCTTAATTTCGTCATTATGCTCGTAATATCAATGTCATCTAATATTCCTAAATAACCATAGTAAGCTTGTAAACCACCATTCAAACCTTCTAATTTAAATTTAGGATCAAAAACAGCAGCAATAAGATAAAGTAAAAGAATTTCTCTAAAATAATGCAACCATTTTACCTTCATAACAGTAATGGCTTCGAGCAAAACAAGATCATTAGGGTCGTCACTGTCAACATGCTCATCGAGAGTGCCAACAATATTCAAACTCTCAAGAAGAAATAAATGTGCCGTAGGATAATAAACACCGCTAAAAACTAAAGTAGCATCATTAAAAACTCTTAAAATATCTAAAAAAATTTCACAAATATCCCATTGACTAGGATAAAGTGTGATATTTTGAACATGTTGAGAAAAAAAACTACATAATGCATCTTTGTATTGAAATGCTTGACATAAAAGAAAATAAGTAGAATTCCAACGTGTTAGAACATCTCTAGAAAATTTAATCGGTTTAATACCATTTATTTTACAAAACTTGGTACATTCTCTCCTAACTTGAGAATATGACCAAATACAGTTAAGTGCCGTTTTAATTGGATCAAGGAAAGGAGATAATAATTTTAGACCGTCTTGCACACATAAGTTTAGGACATGACATGTACAACGAATATGAAAAAATCGACCCCCTAAATTTGGTTCACATAAGGATTTTAAATCATTAATGGATGCAGTATTTGCAGATGCATTATCAAATCCAATTGTTAAAATTTTTTCTACTAAACCATATTCATCAAAAATTACCTTCATCATTCTATAAATATTATGTGCAGTATGTGGGTCATCAAAAACTCTAAATGCAATAAGTCTTTTTTGCATGGTAAATGATGCATCAATCCAATGACAAGTCACACCCATGTATGAGTGTGTTTGCCAATGGTCACTCCAAATATCAGAACATATAGAAATACGACATTTCATCTCTTTAAATATTTCATTTAAAATAATTTTACCATATTTATATAATTTGAAAATATGACGTTTTGTTGTGTTTCGAGTCATTCTACATGCAGCAGGGTTTAAAGCATTATGCACGTAATTAGTAAAATGAAGTTTTTCACCAAAGCTTAAAGAAAGATGTGTCATACAAGTTAATTTCGCAAATTCTTCTCTATTTTTTGCATCAGACTATTTAAATAAATCAACACTACTCGTACCTCTACTAGATGATGCGTACCTGTCCATTTGAGTTTGCGTCGTATCAATGCCAAGTTCAACCGGATGATGTTTTTCCATGTGCTTGATCATATTGCCGTATCCACCAGAAAATTTATATTGCACCCCACAATAGTTGCAAATTGCTCGTTGTGAACCATCTTCTAGGCGTTCCAAATTAAAATGAATTTTGAAAATATCGGAGGACCGAGCCTTAACTTCTCTTCTCCGTGATTGTGCACTGACACTAGGGCCGCTCTCTTGGGTTGGCATATTTGACATTATGTTCTCGGATGAGCTTGCCATTTTTTTTTTTGAGAAATTAGGAAGAAAAATAAGAAAATTGAATAATTGCAATGCGAATGATAACAAATAACAACTAAATAAATTGAGATTGAGAATAAGAATATAAGATTATAAGATAATTGTATTGAAGTAAGATTGAGAATAAGAGAATTATAGAAAATGAGAGAGTTGAGAATTTGGTGTGATGAAATTATGAAAAATGAATCATATTTATAGAATTTTAGAATTTTTTTGATACCAAAAATGCCCCTAAATATAACCGTTTTATTACCGTTATTAGGGGTACATTAATAATTTTTATTTTATATAATAAAAATATATTTTTTTTAATTATTATTTTTTTTTGAAACGGCTCCCTGCGAACCCTACGGTTCCAACAGGAACCTGACGGTTCCAACCGGAACCGTCTGAACTGGTGGAACCGTACGGTTCCACCGGTTCGAGTTGGGGTGGAACCCCAACCGAACCGGTCTCATTCCGGTTCGGTTCCGGAACCTTCCGGTTCCAACCGGTTCTGTTCCGGTTCGGAATCGGAACCGTGGCCGGGTCTAATTTTAGCTGAAAGACAAAACCTTAGCCAAAATATGTCCTGTTATATGAAATTAACCAAGAGTGACTGAATGACCAAACATAGGCTCGGCTTGCTGCGCTGAGGGTCTTTCAAGATTATTGCAGAAATCGAGTCATTTTTAAAATTTTAAGTAATTTTCTAGAAAACCCATTTTCATGTAGATTTAATTCACAGTTAATTCATTATGCTAATTTGTGAGAAGAATCAAAATAGTAATAATTTTCAGTTTTTCATGTCTCATATTAGCCCATTACAGAAGAAACAAGTGTGGATAAAATTAATATCTAAAAACAGAGAGATGCGGCATAAGGGGGGCCAATGTGAAGCATAAAAAAGATTAACATATCAAACAATTTGAAAGCACCAAGTCTAGTTTGACGAAATAAATTAGGTAGTATTATTCTGAAGGCTTCAAAGTTAGGTCTTTTTAGGCCATGTTCTTTGGATGGAGAGGAGGGGGAGAGGAAAAGAATTCAAATTATTTTCTCATTTTCATTGTTTACTTGCACAAGTGGAGAAATAACTTGAATTTCATGGGATTCAATTTCCCTCAAGTGGTGGAATTTGGATTCCTCTCCTAATGACTAGGGGTGGGAAAAAAACCGACCGAACCGAACCAAATCGGACCGAATTTACGATTTTTTTTTCTAACGGTTCGGTTTGCGGTTCGGATTGGCCCACCCCAAACGGTTTATGGTTCGGTTCAGGAGCTGATCCGAACCGCACCTGTTAAACCGAACCGAACCGTTATAATTAAAAAAATTATATATTTTAATAAAAAAATTTGTATTTTTCTTTTAATTTTAGTATATGTTTTCTTTTCATTAGTATGTTAATATTTTTATTCTTAATTTTTTTGTTAATATATTTATTTGTTAATATTTTTATTCTTCAATTTATTTGTTAATACTTTTATTCTTAATTTTTTTTGTTTTATGGTAGCATCATTATTCTTGAAAGTAAGATGTTTGATTTTTTTCTTAATTAGAATGATGGTAACATTATTATTCGAGGTAATTTTTAAAAAATACAAGAATTAATTGTGCCTCATTTTTCAATCCTTTATGGAGTGCATGTGTTCCATGGAGTCACAGTTTACACCCTAGCACTTCATACTATTTGTTAAATAGAATAGTTTTTTTTTTTTGTCTTCACTTAAGTGGATGAAAATTTATTTTAAATATAATAATCCGTAAACCGAACCGAACCAATCCGTAAACCGCTGGTTTAAAAAATTTTCAATCCGAACCAAACCGTTATTTAATGGTTTGGTTTGAGAGGTAAAAAATCTGAACCGTAAAATATGATTTGATTCGGTTTTTAGCAAAAACCGAACCAAACCGAACCGCGCCCACCCCTACTAATGACACACGAATTTCCAATATTAATCTTATTAAAATTTTATATTTATTTATTTATTTAATATGTATTATATCGGGACCATGATCCAATACCCGAGGCCAAGATCAGCACCAAGGCTGGGGGTTGGAATCGGGACCCTGGCCGGGATCGGTTCCGAAACAGGGCATAGGTTTAATACCAGGACGTGAGATGATCGGATCATCGGGTTAGGACGGGGGACTGGATCGAAGACCCAAAACTTGAGACCGGGATCGGGACTCGGACCCCGAGACGGGACTGAGACCTAGGACTGAGACCCCTGGTCGGGGCCGAAACCTTGACCGGGACCGGGATCAAGACTTAGACCAGGACCTGGGTGGGTTGGGTTACTTAGAACTGTTGATAAGTCGGTTTAGTTGTGAGAGGGTCACAGGTAGGGATGGCAGTGGGTAGGGTTTGGTGCGGGTTTGTCATTACCAAAATCGCACCCGCATATGTAAATAAATTACAAAACTCGTACCATACCTGTTACGGGTTTTAATTTTCATTATCAAACCTGCACCCACATATAGAAATAAATTATCAAACCCGCATTGATATCTAGCAGATTTTTTTTCGGTTTTTAAAATATCATATAAAAATAAATTTCCCGTTATAGAATATTCTTAATCTAATATATGAAAACCAAATTAAACAGAATATTAAACCATATATAATTTATTCACATGTCAGTGGAGCTTGGTTTGAAGTTAATATGAAATCGTAAATATTAAACAGAATACTAGACCAAAAGCAATTCAAAAGATGATAAAATTGACAAAAAAAAAATTAACTATAGATTAACTACATATTAAACCAATACAAGAACATAAGCAATTTTTTAAAAAAATGATAAGTTAACTACAAAATGTGAGTCCTTTTATATGAGTGGATTTTGTTTGTCCTAAGAAAATAAAAAATAAAAAATTTTAATTTACGGATAGCGGATACCCGCAGCGAGTATCTGCGGGTTTTTCTTAATTACCAAACTCGTACCAAACCCTCATCGGGTTTTATTTTAATTTATCAAACCGCTTAAATATTTACCAAATCCTACCCATTACGAACGGATTTTTACGGGTTTGCGGGTTTATAGGCGGAATTGACATATCTAGTCACAGGGTTTTTGGCAATTGTATTTTGAATAAATCCAAAAAATTTAGAATATTACAAACAATCAATAATATTTTACCACATACATTAATATATTAAAAAATTATTAAATTATATTGAATTACACATATCTATTATTTATTAGTTGATAGTTGGTAGTATCATGTCACATATGTCTCTGTTCCACCTAAGAATTTTTTGAATAAGTAAATACGCGACATGATTAGGGATGAGAACCGATCAATTTCAGTGTGAGTTTACTTATATCAAATGATCCACCTCACCCATAAAATAAAATACCAAACTCATCCATTATTTATTGTGTGTTTTATTCAAAATTATCAAATCCACCCGAACTGAAAAAAATAAAATACCAAACTTGTGTTGGTATCTGACGATTTTTTAATGGATTCCTAAATTTCAAACATTTAAATGAATAATAAAAAAATACTTTCGATCGAGAAATTGACCCAGTGAATTTTATTCTATAATCTCGTAAACCTAAATGAAATGGAGAGGAAAGTCCTATGTTTTTAAAACTGGACTGGTGATTGAAAATGTTTAATAGGTCACTGATTCGATCAATTGAACCGTGCTCAGAAAACCGACAAAATCGGCCGACATCGTAAATAATAATAATTAATTAAAAATTATAAAAAATATTTATAAAAAATATAAAAATTATACAATACATATAAAAATTACAATCACAAATTCTAATACTTTGTAATATCAAAACACGTATATTGATGAAATTTCCATTTCATGCTCTCTTGGAATAAAATCAATGAGGCCATAGTTGTAATTTCTCGTCTCCGTAGGACTTTAGGAGGACTATTATATATGAAAAAGAGGGTGCATATAGAAAACGAAGTGCATATAGCAACCTTTTTTTTTTTTTTTTTTTAATTATTTGTGCATATACAAGCATCTTGCATATTAAAATTAAATTAAAAGTTAACAACCCTGTAGTTGAGAAAGACAGTGCTGAGAATCTGAAATGAGAGCAGGGTTCTTCATGAGTCGGGTCGGGTCACATGGGTCAAAAAATTTGAATCCGAAATTTGAGATGTGAAATCCGATTGGATCGGGTCGGTAAAAAAATAAATTTTTTTAATATATTAATTATTTTACATCACAAAAATTATCATATATATAAAGTTAATAAACAACTGAAATAATAGTTAAACTTTAAAAAATAATAAAAAATTTAGAAAAATAATAAAAATCTTATAGTATCGAGTCGGGTCGGGTTTTAATATTAAATCAGTCACCAAACCCATAAATATCATGTCGATACGGGTTAATCTGAAAAAAAATATTAATTTTTTGAAATCCGCACGGATCGAGTCGGGTCATGTGTTGACTGGAAAATTTGTACCCCCTTAAATGAGAGTGAGGCAGAGAGCTAAGGCTCGCCAGAATTGCTGAGAGTGAGAAGAGAGAGATCTCAGAGAGGTAGAGACCTGAGACCTGAGGGCTGATGAGAGTAAGACGAGAGACAACTCAGAGAGGTAGAGAGATGAGGCTCGTTGATGAGAGTATGAGATGAGAGAGATGTCAGAAAAATGAGGCTTCTAGAGCTGAAGCTCGCTGTGGCTGTTGAGTGATGATGACTGATGAGTCTCACCGGTTTTTGAAAATTGGGTTTTGTCTGTTCGTCGGTTTTTAACCAGTTCATTAGTCAAAATCGGTGTTCAACAATTTTCGAAATTTCCGATTTTAATACATTTGCCAAATCGAACATAAGGTCGGTTCCCGACTCGATCGGTTCAACCAGCCGATCCGATCTCGTTTTCACAACAATGGGGAAGTCTTGACTTTTGTTCCATGCTCTTTCAATAGTTGGTTGCTTTTTCCATTGGAAGGCCTGCAATTTAGATGTTGTAATGGGGGTGCGTGAAACTAAAGCCATGGATGAAGACTGAGATATGCGGTGGGTTTTCTAATATTTGAGATGGAGACCGAGACAATAAAAGTCAATATTTGATATAACTAGGACTTTCTAAAACGAGTTTTTTTGTCATAAATTATAAACTATGCAGAAAATTGAAATAAGAGAATGGCGGATTAGCGGATTACTAATATGGGTTTTTGTCAAGTTTGTTTATTTAACCAAACTAGTCACTAGGGATGGTAAAATCTGGATCCGGATTCGGGTCCGGATCCGGAAGAGTTTAGGTTACCCCGGGTTCGGACCCGGGTCTTCTCGGTCCGGACCCGGGTAGACCCGGATTCCTTTTTTTTTTTTTAATTTTTTTTTAAATTTTAATTGTATTATTTTATATTTATATTTGTATTTTGTCAATTTTATTAGTTTTATTTCAATTCATTTAATTTTTTTATTATATTCTATTATTTATTTATATATATATATATATATGCATAATATTTTATATTTTTTATTATAATCTATTTTTTTTTTTTCGGACCCGGAATCACCCAGATCTTAATTTTAAAGACCTGGGTCCAGATTTTTTAATTCCGGACCCGGGTCGTCCGGGTCCATGCGGACCCGGGCCGGGTCCGGGTCTTGTTGTCATCTCTACTAGTCACTATATGTAATGAGTTTTGATTTGTAATACTAAAACCGTTAAAGACATACTAAATTCGAGTGAGTATCAACAAGTTTAAGGACGAAATCGCCAATCCCCATATATGATTATAAGAAAAAATGACGAGCGGCTTTTTAATTTCTTTACAGCGCAGAAGTGAATTAAATTGATTAAACCATGTAATTTGTACATCAATGAGATTGATATTTCTTCGCATTGTCTGGAGACTGATGAATCGTCTCTCTTCAACCCTTAGGTTTCCGAACCGTGCTTGGTTTGTTTGGCAAGAAAGAAAACTTATACGAAGAAATTCTGGATAAGGAAAGTTTTTTTTTTTTTTGAAAATGATATGAAATTTATTCATAAAAACATCATAAAGATGTAATTACACGGCCAAATAATAGCTCGAAAAATAAACTTAGGATATCCTAAGACTCAAGCTAATTAGGATAAAATCTAATAACATAAGGCAAAATATGCATTATGTGTTTCCCGTAACTAATAGAAATACATATTCACCCCTAAAACTACTCAGGAACAGGAGGAATTACGGGTCCAACCTGGTCTCCCCACCTCAGCTTCTCAATGCAAATTCGGTGACTACATATCCCTAATTAGAAGTGAAACAACACAAAACATACTTTGAACATAAACTTATACAATAACATACAATCAATCTAATACAGAAAATTTAATAGATCTATGAGATAAAATAGATGTCCCCGTGAAAAACTGAAAAACTTTTCAGTCTTCACCTCTGATCTACACCATTAATCTGCACCAATCTTCTATTTGTTGATGAAAAGATTATTAAAACCTGCAAGAACAGGAAAAAAAAAAAAACCAATATAAATTGGACATAAAACCACTACGAAGAGTGGAGCCACAATCTAACAAATACGGGGAACAAAAGCCAAACCCAAACATCATCCAAAACACGCACAAAAAAGGGAGATGAGGGCTGCCGAGTGGTTCACCGGATGAAAAAACCGGTGAACCATCGGAGACAAAAACGAGTGAGAAAATGGGGGGAACATGATAGGAAATGATAGGAAATGAAGAAAATAGAGAGCAAGAGGGAAATAAAGAAAAAACACATGGGGAGACAGAAAACTAGAGGATTGGGAGCAAATGCGGGGGTGCATGAGGAAGGGGATTTTCCGATGAGGACACTAAACAGGAAGGGGAAGAAGGAAAAAGAAGAAGGAAAGAGGGCTGATTTTTTAAAATCGTGTACCATTGCCGCCGACCACACATCTCTGAGTGTGGTCGGCGGCGCAAGCCATCTGCAAACTTAGGGTTTCTCTGGGAGTTGAGAGAGAGAATGTGTTAGAAGATGGGTTTGCTGCTTCAGTGTTCCTAAAAGCACTTTAATTCAGTAATTACTCTTTTTGATCCTTAACAAACAATGAGGCATTCACTTACAATATAACAGAGGAAGAGCTAATCAGAAAGCTAACTAGCTAACTGACTCACGTGACTAGCACATGACCTAACTAACATAACTACAATTGGCGCCAGTACTCAAATAGACTCACCCAAACGATGCATCAACTAAACTGTAATATTTTACAACTTCCATGAAAGCTCAAACTCGAAATAGAATCAATTCTGGCCTTGAATAATTCTAGTGACCTGAGTGGTTGAAATAACAGAAAAGGACCAAAAAAAAAAAAGAATTTCACTAACGTCTTTTATTCCTCTGTAGAACTCTTCAAAGGAATTAAGCAAGGGCCTCACAACAATAAATGTATCAGAATAACAAATTTCTAAAACCCCCATCATTTCTCTCTCAAAACTTGGGCCCCAAGAAACCTAGTATCAGTACTAACTGAGTTTGACAGTCCACTCCAATCCGCGGTATCAACTACAATGAAAAGCTGGAAAAAAAATATCACTACAAACATATATAATTACCTTCAGAAACATCAAAAATGTGAATTTTACAGATGAAAAAAGTTCATCTTAAATAGAAATAGATGCACAAAGTACTTATAAGGAGAAAAAAAAAACTCAACACACCCAAAAAAAACCCTAAACCCACCTAGATAGGCGTACAAGATATAAGCATAAAGAACTCATTACCTAACCCAACAATTCTGGCAAACATCTGGATCACAATCTCGTCTAACAGGGCATGTCTGCTTCTGCATCGACTCTCTTTGCACAGCGGCATCCCCATGAACCGGTTTTTTGCAACTCTTCGAGCACCTTAAGAAGGAATAACTACTGTGTGCATAAAATCTTACAATGACAATTTTCTTTTAATCTTCTCAAATATATAATTTGGAAATTCAGGATGATTCAAAAATGAAGTTGTGATTGTAATTAAAAAAAAAGAAAAACATGTAAAGTTATATTTAAATTTAAATAAGCCAATGACAAAGGTTTATAATTTATTGAAGCAACAGAATCAGCCTTAACCCAACTGTTTAGTCAGTTCTAGAACTTCTATCCCGCCTGGATGAACTTTGCTAATAATTCTACTGAAGAAGGTGAAGAAAAATCTCCCATGGGTTCCCAAGAATCTCCCTGCATACCTATATAATACAATTCAATTTACCCGCAGTATTTTTCGCAGCAAGTTCCATTCTGCAGATGTGGACAGTGCTTTCCACACAGAGACTGGCATCCACATGGTATATGCTGCTTAAAATTTGATTTTTTTTCCATGAGCAATTCTTTTTCAAATCGATGGGTGGCCAGCTGACTTCCAAGAATATTTAAGTTTCCGTGCTCTTCCCCTCCTACGAAGTAACCGTGGTTTTGCAGGCATCTCCTGCTCCTTAAACAACAATAAGATCATGAAAATGAATGCAGTGATAAGTAATAATGAAATAGGGACCATACATAGTAATTCATATAGTAGCAACAACAAAATGAATCAAAAGTCGAAAGCAGAATATTTGAAACCAGGTCAGCCGATTCTCATTTACCCCATCCTAGATTAATAACACTACTCAGAAATTAGCACTTTATTAACTCTACTTTCTTTTTATTACGTTTTAAAATACAATATAATGTAATCATTTATTTTGGTCGACAAGGCAAGCTTTATCCTTTAATCAGTTTTCATTTTTTTTTTCTTTTTAAGAAAGAATCACTAGAACGGATAAAAGTTGCTCTAGGTAATAGCACCGGACCGGCTTATCAACTTTCCCAGTTTTTTGGCACCAAAGAACCACTGTCACGCATGTAAATGGATATTTCCATGCAAGTCTTCAAGCCAGAAAGTAAATTTCTGGCTATAAGGCAACTGCAGAGGATTAAGCACAAAGTAAACTAAGAAGACACAGGCTTTTAGGCAGAAACTGAATGAAAGAAAAACTTATAAAATTGCTAATAAAAAACATCTAAATGTTTCATGTCCACCACATGAATTAGAAAAGGAAAAGAAGAAACTGAAAGCTTTTCAACAAAGTTGAATGGAAAATGCCAATGGCAATGGAATTTGTGTGGTCTCTGGCCCCTGGAAATAGAATGTTTTTGCTCAATAATATACCAGGTGTCCTTATTTTTAGGGGGAGATTAATCCATTGATAAAAGTATGACTATGAGGAGAACCAAGGAATGTTGGCCTTTAATTTCCAAACACACAAAATATTTAGTTTATTGATTCAAATAAGGTCCACAATAAACAAACCAGAAAGATACAATTTTATTTTGAACACTTTACCATTACCTAAATTTATTAGAACATGTGAATGCTTTGCCTCTTTCTCTAGAGAACTTCCAAACTGAAACTGAATGAATTGGTGTTCCTTTCCAGCCAATGATTAAGCTCTTCCCATTCTTATCAAGGGTGCAAGTACTAGCACAAGGAAACTGTTTAAGAACCAAATTAGCCTGGTACAAACTTCTGTCACAATCCAATTTCCACCATTCTAAATCTTGAAAAGAATTCTCTCCACACGCCTATCTTCACACTTCGTACAGTTCTCTCAGTTCCCTCCATAGCTACAATGTTGCGGATTCCATAGTTAAAGATTGCTTCCATCATAGTTCTTGTCTCAGTATTATTGTCCAAGCAAGTTTTCAGGGCATCAAAATATGTACTGTAGAAGAACAAGGTTTCAATAAAACGATTAACAAACGATGGTGAATTATGATTTGCTTCGACTTCAATGACCACCATGAGAGATGGATTGAGCTTCTTGATCACTCCTAGTAGATTCTCCAAGCATTTAGGATATGAGATCATCATCCTCAATATCAATGCACAATAGACAATCAAAGTTTCACTGTTTTTAATCTTGAAAAGATCTTCCTTAATCTCCAGATAACATGATACACAAACAACATTGAATTGAAAAGGCAAGTTTAGGGACTCAGCAAAGCTTGCCAAGTTCTGACCAGTCTCCTCCACTTTCTCTTTATTGTTAAAAGCAATGGCAGTTATTTTAAGAAGCTGAATGGGGTGTTGCTCGCAATCTGCAAGAACCTGCATTAAGGATGTCCATTGAACTCCGCTCCTAATTTCAAAATCAAGTATATGTATCTTACTTGCATTTCCAATATTTTCTACTATGGCTTGGATTCCTGTTAAGTACATGACCTGATTAAACGGAAGACCCTGGTAGCATGCAAGGGATGTAGTATTATAGCTTAATCCATGATTAGTTAAATTCAATTCATTTCCCACAATTCCTTGGTTACGAAGTTTCCTGTTTCTCTATCAATCCTCTTTCGAAGAGCAGCAGCAAAATAGAAAACGATTCTTTGGACAGGATTCGCTCTCTCTGCTGCACTCCATTCACAGCGTGAGATCAATCTTTTAGCACGTTCAAATTGCTGGTACCCCACCTTCTCTGCTGCCGCTAGAAGTAGATGGACCAATTCAACATCTTTAGTTTCTTCTCTCGGAGAGTCCCGAGAGAGCGTAGCCAAACGGATGCATGATCATGGAAATATCATCATATTTCTGATCGGAGAAATGTACATACCTTGCTCCGGCCACCCTCATGATGTCTTCCGTTGACAGTTTCTTGCTTCCTCCCACCGCATTGCTTTCGTTTGTCGTGTGGTTTGACAGGTTTCCGTTTAATTTCTTGAACCCGCCTGCATAATATCTCAGGAGTTCAAGAGATGACAATGCTAATGGTTGTGGCATTTCTTGTCCCCGGCTTTGAAAGCTTTTCAACTTTGGCATCTCCTTTAAAAGTCCAGAACAAAGAGGACTAATTTCACCCAAATCATCCATTGAAAGCATCTGATTCTGCTTTCGTTCGAGACCCGGTTCCTCTTTATGATGATCATCAAGAATAGGATTATGACGGCCTTGGATTCCATGGAAATCAAATGATGAAGTGAAAGAGAACAAGTTACTTGCCATGACAGTTGGGTATTGATCGGCGAGTTAAAGCTTAAACAGACTTATAATATGATTAGCTAGATCAATATCGACGCAAAGATTTGGATGCCAATGATCATGTAAATGGGGAATTTAAGTATTTTACAAATTAAAATAAAGAATACGGCTAAGATGGCGACTGTGATGGTGACATATGGATTTGTTTTTTAGGCAGCGGGGGACAAATCGATGTTACCAACATATGCAATGCCCAAAGGGGTTTGATTTGAATAAAGTTTTGGAGTTGCAAAAACCTATACAAAATATTAGTAAATAGTAACAAGGAAAAAATTAATAATTGGGAACGGTAAATCTTTTAATAGAGTGGGCTAAAGTTAAAAAAAAATCAATTAAATCGCCTTAAAATATATTATTGGCTCCAAAAGTGGTGTGTTGTGCGGGCGTAGCAGATGAGTGAATCATCAACGTGAAAATTGACTTCTATCAAGCGATTGTAAAAAACTATAGGATTCCCCATAGCCTCCAAGGGATATGCAATTGAAATCTAGAATGATGATAATAAAAGACTAAAAACTAAAAGTTACTGGAACGAAAACTTTACTACAATTGAAACTTAAAATTACAGGATTTTATTGGAAATGAAATAAACCCTAATTACAGAAGAAAACTTGAAAATTATAGCGAAAATTAACTATATAGAGTATTTGAAAATTGGCATAGGTATTTTTTGATCGATGTGGTGGAGAGTCGTTCATCTTGACTCCTTTTTGAATTTTATGGCTCCTGAAAATAACTTCCTCAAATTGCTTCTCAACTTTTTGCGCACATTCTGCCCTCCACTCATCCTCCAAGTTCTTCTATTTTCTGTCAAATTCCTCCAAGTGCTTATCAACTTTCTGCACTTCATGAGGGGTGTACGTGTTAAGGTTTTATCATGGCGGCGTAGCGGAAGAAGCGATGTTTGAGCGAAATCGTAGTTTAAATTTTTAAACTTACGAATAAATTATTCAATATTCAATATTAATAATCCACTCATATTTCACATAATAATTTATTCGATATCATATAACGACATAAATAATATAGAAACATCGCGAAACTTTTGCGAAAATATTTTTCCGCAAGATAGCATAAAACGTGTTTCCGGTCGAACCGACCAACCAATACACTTGGGATTGCCCATGTCAGTCCCAAAAACATTTGGATAGTTCGTGGACTGCCCGAACAGTGACCAGTTCACTGTTTGGGCAGTCGTTACCCGGTAACGCCGTTTTTCGCCGTTTTCGCGTATTTTCACTCCGAAAAAATTTCCGATAAATATTTTTCTTGGGAAATTAAAATAAACCAATTTATTCTAATTAATCAAGAAATAAAAACTGAATTTTTATCTGAAAAATCATATTTATCATTAATTACCGTGAGACCCCTAAACTTTATTTTTGATCATTTTGGTCCTCAAATTGTCAAATACATATTTAAGTGATTCCAAATCAATCCCAAAATGATTTATACATGTGTAATACAAGAAAATACAATTTTCAATAAAAGTTCCCAGTTTTCTGAAATTACCGAACAGCCCCAACAATTTCCAGGATTTGTAATTTGGTTTCTTTTTAGTTCAAAACATGTCAAGATCAAATCCAATCAATTCCAAATTTAATATACATCATATATACATCAAATTAAATCACATATATGAAAATCCCCAACTTTGGAAAGGGTTATGAACCCTAATTTTATAATTTCCATAAATTGACAAATTAAACCAAATTAAACAGATTTAATACTTTAATCCAATTCTTTAATTTACCAAACAAGTCTCAGCACTTGAAATAACTTAAGAAAAATTCTAGGTCATTTATGAATGGCTAAGCAACTCTTGAATGACAACTTAGATTACTAATTAATCAAATAAGCTTAATTACTCCTAATAAGCTTATTAATTAAACGTACATGCAAAACACAAACTCAAACAAGTTTCAAAATCACAATAATTCACATAATTAAAGATTAGAGAAAATTATAAACTACACAAGTTGAAGTATATAATTGAAGAAATAATTTCTTAATTGAAGAAAATTGGAAATAACTTACTAAAACTCCAAGTTTCAAGCTTTTCCTTTAGGTTCTTCACTTTTCTCTCAATCTTTCCTTAGTAAATTCTTAGAATCCTTGTGTTTCTATGTAAAAATGAAACAAAAATAATTTGTCTCATTTTTCTATATTGCCGAAAAATGTCAAAAAATAAATATCTATATTTACTTTTTGTCTAATTTTATTTGTCCAAGTTTACTTATTCATAATGATAACATTTATCATTAAAGTAAAACTTACAAGTGAACCATTAAAAACATGCCATTTTCTAAAAGAAATCATAGCAAGATATTTATCTTTCAATTAATTTAATTATTTAACAATTAAACAATTAAATAATTAATACAAATATCTTAAATATATATATTATATTTACATTAAATATCTCAAATACATATATTAATGATATATGTCAAATATCTCATTAGATAATTAATTTATGATATTTAATAATATCAATATTAAATACAAATACACATTAATTAGAAAATGTCATTTGCATGTATTTTTCGTTTAACGGTTAAACGATTTTATAAATAATCTTCATTATTCATAAAAATTACCCTATGCTCTATGAGTATATTCATTAGTGAGACTCTCTGATTCAGGCAATATTCGTCACGAAATCCATTTTTGTGTCATAATTACCTCCGTAAATTATGACGACCACAGATAAACTCGTTGAATTATACAGGTCGAGGTCATTGTATACGTATAATCCCTCTGTCACATGTATCCGGATTATCCCCAAGATATTGATATAACGTCAAATCTCTATAGGTATATCCTGTCGACGTATCTATTAGCAATCTTCTAAATAACACTCGGAACCTACTTTTTGAAGTAATACCACTGATGGAGTTGGTGCTTGGAGTGCCAATCCGATTTGTATATTTTATTATTTATTAATAAAATAACTACATTTTTCATTTCATACCTTATAATGGTATTGTCATTACGCGTATTAATTGATGTATCGATATGCTAAGAATGACATCGACCTTAGAATAGTCTTGACACTAGGTGTAAACTATTCTTAAAGTAAATATTCCTAGTCGTTGGTTTTGGAATACGGTCGAATTCCTATAACCTAGAAGACTAGCACATGTCGTATATTGGAATTGGAGTTCCAATGGTTTAACGCGATGTACCATGAGTTTTGGAAACTCGTATAGACATGTGGGTATTCGTTGGAGCGAATACTGAATGACTCATAGGTGATTCCTAATAGTTGGAAGTACACACCACCGTCAATAGGAATCTCCTCGAGTCGAGTAGCATATGTAATCCTTTGACTATAGGATATCATTGATTTTGTGTGAGATCCTCCACACTTAGATGTCATGTATGTCAGAAACCTTTCATGGTCTGGCCTCTAGATGTTCGTTGGGTGTGGACCGATGCACTCAGTAATCAAGTGCGAAGCAAGATAGGATCCGTCGGCCCATATGTGTACCATAAGGGGTTTAGGTATCCATGTGAGTAAAGTCACGATTCTTAAATCTTTGGCCAAAGTCGATCACCTAGGGTGGATCGTATCAATTGTAAAGAATCATGGAAATGTCGACATGAGATGTGCGCCTTGGAAACTTGACGGTATATCCTATGTTTCCTAAGCACAAATGTGATGACCTCGACTTGTATAGCTCAGAAATGTCGTTCGTGTTCTTCGCGAATTCGGAGGTGGCCGAATTGCGTACATATTAGCTAGGCTTATATGACGAACGTGTCTGAACTTAGAGAGTCCCAATATGAAGTGTACTCGTTGAGCACTTGGGTAGCCGATTATTTTTTATAAAAGATAATATTCGATATTATAATTATCAACTAAGATAATCAAGTGTTATTGGATAACATTGATTATTTACTTTGACCTAATTGAATTAATTGGATTAATTCAATAATTACACAATGGCTTAATTGTAAAATCATAATTATCTCTACCATTTGAGGATATTATGGTAATTGTAAGTATGTAATAATAGGTGGTTTTGGCTTGATTTAATTGGATTAAATCAAGGTGGCAAACATTTAACTAATCCATTTCCTAATCCTTGGCTTGATTTAATTGGATTAAATCTAAGTGGGAGACAATGGAGATTAGTCACACCTAATTATACATATTTGGACAAATTAGATTAAGCCCACTTAAAAGTTGATTACAACTTTTATTAATTAAAAATTACCTAAGTTTTGCTATAAATAGCAGCTTTAGAAGATTTTAATTACAAGTTCAAATACAAGCATAAGCAAATTCTTGAGAGATTAGCCTAAGTTAGAGATGTTTAGAGAAGCTTGTGAGGTCTCTACAACATTTCATCTAGGAGAAATCAAGATTGGATCTTTGAAGTCAAGTTTGCACAACCTTGGAGGTTCTCCAACAATTTCAACAATGAGAAGTAGATTGGATCTTGCATCAAGCTTACTAGGTAATGTTTGATCTTCTCCTAAGCTATGTTTATTTGTGTATTAGATGCATGATCACATAGCTTAATGTTGAATAAGGCTAATCAATTGTGTTAGGATACTTTAGAAGTATAAACACAACATGCTTGTAATTAGGTCAAAAAATTCATGTTGGACATAAAATAATTATTAGAGTTTGGAACTCTAGATTAAAGCTTAGAGCTATGGCTACCATTCTAGATTCACTTGACCACCTTTAGGTGGACTAGAATTGTTCATGAGACATTTCTAATTGGGATTCTAAAATGGTTTTGTGTATTGGATTCAAAATTTACGAAAATGCGTATTTAGAATAAATTTATGTTTTTGGAAAAATATTTGATATTTTGAAAAACTGATTTTTATTCTATAACATGTGTTTATGATGGTTTTGAAATTAAATTAATTTTGGGTGTTTTTAAAGTGTTTAGGGAAGACCAGATGCATTGGGTAATAGACCCTAATTGCATAATCTTTCTGGAATCTAGAGAGCTGTGCATTGAAAGAAATAATGAAAAAAAACTTGTGGCGCACAGTGCGCGCGCATACTGTAGCGTGCACTGTTCACGCGCGCATGTGCGCCCCACTCTAATGCGCGCGTACGCTCACTACGCGCAGGATTTTTATTTTAGATCGTTTGGGAGTTTCCGGACTCCGATTCAGTCCCAATATTTTCCTATACACTCGTAATGGAATATAGTATTTCATTAAATATTTTAAAATTACATCCATACTTGATATAAATGGGTTAGACCCATTTCCGCTGCCCGGGGCACCGATCCGACCCTGGGGGTTCCACAACTGCCCCAACAGAATGGTATCAGTAACAAAGGCTTAACCACACAACACATGTTTTGAATCTATATCATAGTAATTTTAATTTAATTATGCATAGGACATATTGGATATGTATTGCATGTTTTAAATTAAAACTTTGACCTAATTGAATTAATGACTTGATTGTCATAAATCTCTCGTGATTAGGTGATTATTTTTAAGTAATAGTATTAATAATGTTGGAGCATTATTGGATGGTCTGTCTTATCAATACGGAGATGAATGGGTTCTTACTACTTATATCCAATATCGTCATTAGTGTGAGGGTATAAGTGCTCGGAACTTAGGTCGCTAGGGTAAAACATTAGATGTAGCGTGATGAGTTGACGTAGTCACCCAATACCATCATTAGTGTGAGGGTGTACATATGAAGCTCATTAGTGCACATTGACAAGTACACACCTAAACACGTCTTAATCCAATATCGTCATTAGTGTGAGGATAAGAAACGGTTCAGGACCAAACTAGGAGTCACATGAAGTGATTGACCTTGAAGGTCTACCTAATGGCCAATATCGTCATTAGTGTGAGGCTGAAGTAAATGTCATGGGATCCACTTCCCGCTATGAAATTTTGATAGTCAAATTTCTATTTTTTCCGTTAAGGGAGATTACAGAATTACGTAAAGTAGTGGGAGGGCACTAATAGATTTAAAATTCCATAATCAATTAGTGTTATCACTTTTGAAAATGAAAATTGTTCTGCTACTACTCAAAAATGTTGTCTTGTAGATGGCTGCCACTAAATCATTGATGAAACTTTTGGATTCCAATAAGCTAAAAGGAGCCGAGAAATATTTTGAATGGCAAATGAACATGCGCATTGTCTTGGAGTATGAAAAGTTGCCTTATGTCAAGATCAATCCACTGCCTGTTGATATCGATCCTGACTCCACTCCAGAAGAGCGAGAAACTTTTGATAGATGAAAGGATGATAACCTGAAGGTGAAATCCTACATCTTAGGATCGATGGTTCTAGATTTACTGAGACAATACATTGAAGTACCAGATGCTTGGAGCATAATGAGAACACTCAAGGAGTTGTTCGACGTAAATCAAGAGATGAAACTTTATCGAAGGTCTAAGGAATTGTTCCGTGCTGAACTCAAGGAGGGAGGAGCTGTCAGCACTCATGTTTTGAACATGATTGACCAATTCGATATCTGAACGACATGGCATTGTGTTTGATGAAAGGCTAGGCCGTAATTTGATTCTGTCTTCTTTGCTGGTTCTTATGCTGGCTTTGTATTGAATTTCCATATGCATTCGATGCAAGCCACATACGAAGAACTTCATAACATGCTACACACGGCGAAGCAAGATTTGAAGAAAGGCAACCCACACTGTATCTCCATGGTGGAGCTGGCTCTTCAAAGACTTCTGGGAAGTCAAAGAAAATTAAGATAGGGAAGAAGAAGATATCAAAGAAAAACTCCAAGAAGCGCAAAGGCGCAAAACCGAAAGTAGCTCGTGATCAATGTCTACAATGCAAGAAATCTGGACACTGGAAGAAGACTGTCTAGAGCTTAAAGCAGACCCTCAGGTACGCTTTGTATTTTTCCAATTATTGACATCTCATTAACCTTAGATGCAAATAGTGGATGAGTGTTAGACACTGGCAGTCCCACTCATATTTGCAATTCCTTGCAGGAAATGAGGGTTAAACGAAGGCTGAATAAAGGGGAGATCCAGCTTAGAGTTGGCAATGGCGAGACATTGAATGTCAAGGCCATAGGAACTGTTGTTCTAGATCTCCCAAATGGATGTGAATTAGACTTGCATGACTGTTATTATGTTCTCTCACTTATCAGACAAATAATATCGCTGCCAATATTAGATAAAGAGAGATATAAAATAAACATTGAGGATGAAACTTTATGTTTGTATGATAAAGATAATTTATTGAAATGTGAATGTTCTTTATCAAACATTCACTATATTTTGGAAACATGTAGATATGTCTTTAATATAGAGAAAAATACAAATAGGAAGTCTGAACTAAATAATATTGAATTATGGCGTATGAGATTGGGCCACATAGGTGTTAGACGTCTATCCAAATTGGTAATGGATGGTTTGATTGAAAATCTTATCTTAAATCCATATCCGATTTTTGAGTCATGTATCCAAGGAGAGATGACAAATGCCTCATTTCAAGGTGTTGGACACCGTGCTGGAGATTTACTGGAGCTAATACACAGTGATGTGTGTGGTCCATTAAATCATGCCGCTCATGATGGTTCGACATACTTTGTGACTTTCACAGATGACAAGTCTAGATATGGATATGTCTATCTGATGAAACATAAGTCGGAAACATTTGACAAGTTCAAAATATTCTGAAACGAAGTAGAAAAACAAACCAGTAAATTCATCAAATGCCTTAGATCAGATCGAGGTGGTGAATACATGAGTGAAGAATTCAGAAATTATTTAAGGAGAATGAAACGCCCAATATAGCCCACCAGGAACACCTCAGCACAATGGACTGTCTGAGCGTAGAAATCGTACTTTATTGGATATGATGCGATCCATGATGAGCTATACAGATCTTCCTTACCCTTTACAAATTATTACCTACATACTTAATAGGGTTCCATTGAAAGCTGTTTCTACAACCCCCTATCAGATATGGTTCGGTAGAAATCCAAGGCTTAAGCATTTAAAGATTTGGGATTGTCTTGCATACGTAAGAATTGCGCAGCGGGATAAACTAGCACCCAGAGGGTATAAATGTAGGTTCGTTGGATATCCTGATAATTCCATGGGATATCAATTCTACGATTCCGAGCAACGAAATGTATTTGTTGTTCGCTTTGCAACTTTTCTTGAAAAGCAATTTTTGAGAGAAAGTGGGAATTGTAGAGAGATTAAACTTGATGAGTTTGATCCCAACATTAAGGAACCTGAGATGGAACCAGAGATCCAACTAGGTGAAGGATCTACAACACAAGTTCTACGTAAGTCGAATAGAATATCAAGGCCTCCTGAGAGACTATTTTTAACATCTGATGTGAGCCTTGATGTTCTCCTCTTGGAGGAAACAGATCCGACTACGTATAAGGAAGCGATATTGGATATCGATTCGGGAAAATGGCAGGAAGCCATGAAATCCGAAATGGATTCAATGCATGCCAATCAAGTCTGGGACTTAGTTGAACTTCCTGAATGAGTTAAACCTATTGGCTGTAAATGGGTTTACAAAAGGAAGCGAGGGCCCGATGGAAAGGTGGAAACCTTTAAGGCCCGACTGGTAGCGAAAGGTTACACTCAACGTCCTGGGATTGACTATGAGGAAACTTTTCACCAGTAGCCATGCTAAAATCCATTAGGATTCTTTTAGCCATTGCTGCATATCACGACTATGAGATATGGCAGATGGATGTGAAAATCGCTTTCCTAAATGGATTCCTTGAAGAGGATATCTATATGGAACAACCAGAGGGTTTCGTATCAGTGAGACTTCAAACTTGGTTTGTAAGCTCCAATAGTCTATTTATTGACTTAAACAGCCATCCCGAAGCTGGAATCGTCATTTTGATGAGATAATTAGATTATCTGGATTCATCAAAATGAGGAAGAACCATGTGTTTATAAGAAAGTTAGTGGGAGCATGATAGTTTTCCTAGTCTTGTATGTAGATGACATCCTTATCATAGGAAATGATATAGGGATGATGCAAAGTGTGAAAGCCTACCTTTGCAAGAACTTCTCCATGAAAGATATGGGTGAAGCTTCCTATATACTAGGTATAAGGCTCTACCGAGATAGAGTTAGAAGCTTATAGGGTTGTCACAATCGACGTACATAGACAAGATGTTAGAAAGTACAGTTTTACCAACCACTGCAAGGCAGCAAATGTACCTTTCCGATACGACATACATCTTTCGAAGAAAATGACACCTCAAACTGAGGAAGAAAGAGTTATGATGTCTAACTTGTCATATGCTTCTTGTATTGGAAGCATAATGTATGATATGATATGTACTAGACCTGACATCAGTTTCGGCGTCAGTGTGACCAGCCGATATCAATCTGATCCAGGTAATGATCATTGGACAGCCGTGAAACATATCCTAAATATCTTAAAGGCACCAAGCATAAGTTTCTGATATATGGAGAAGATGAGCTACAAGTTAAGGGTTATACAGACTCCGACTTCCAGGGAGATCCAGATGATAGAAAATCTACATCAGGATACATATTTACCCTTAACGGTGGTGTATTAGTTGGCGTTGTTCAAAGCAAGGCTCAACAGCTGATTCCACCACTGAGGCGGAATTTATAGCGGCTTCAGAAGCTGCTAAAGAAGCTGTTTGGATTAGAAATTTTATCACAGAACTTGGCGTTGTGCCTAGTATTCGGATTCGATCCCATTATACTGTGATAATAACGGAGCCATCGCGCAGGCTAAGGAGCCGAGGGCGCATTCCAAGTCTAAACACGTGGAAAGGAAATACCGCGTAATTAGAGAGATAATTGAACGAAAAGACATAGTGGTCTTGAAGGTTCAAGGACAAGACAACATAGCAGACCCGCTTACAAAGGCCTTACCTCCTAAGTTATTCGATAAACATGTGGAGGAGATGGGACTACGGTACCATCCAGATTGGCACTAAGCAAGTGGGAGTTTGATGGAGTTGGTGCTTGGAGTGCCAATCCGATTTGTATATTTTATTATTTATTAATAAAATAACTACATTTTTCATTTCATACTTTATAATGGTATTGTCATTACGCGTATTAAATTGATGTATCGATATGCTAAGAATGACATCGACCTTAGAATAGTCTTGACACTAGGTGTAAACTATTCTTAAAGTAAATATTCCTAGTCGTTGGTTTGGAATACGGTCGAATTCCTATAACCTAGAAGACTAGCACATGTCGTATATTGGAATTGGAGTTCCAATGGTTTAACCCGATGTACCATGAGTTTTGGAAACTCGTATAGACATGTGGGTATTCGTTGGAGCGAATACTGAATGACTCATAGGTGATTCCTAATAGTTGGAAGTACACACCACCGTCAATAGGAATCTCCTCGAGTCGAGTAGCATATGTAATCCTTTGACTATAGGATAACATTGATTTTGTGTGAGATCCTCCACACTTAGATGCCATGTATGTCAGAAACCTTTCATGGTCTGGCCTCTAGATGTTCGTTGGGTGTGGACCGATGCACTCAGTAATCAAGTGCGAAGCAAGATAGGATCCGTCGGCCCATATGTGTACCATAAGGGGTTTAGGTATCCATGTGAGTTAAGTCACGATTCTTAAATCTTTGGCCAAAGCCGATCACCTAGGGTGGATCGCATCAGTCAGTTGTAAGAATCGTGGACATGTCGACATGAGATGTGCGTCTTGGAAACTTGACGGTATATTCTATGTTTCCTAAGCACAACTCGGATAGCCTACGACGGAGGGATTGTTAAACATATGTGATGACCTCGACTTGTATAGTTCAGAAAGGTCGTTCGTGTTCTTCGCGAATTCGGAGGTGGCCGAATTGCGTACATATTAGCTAGGCTTATATGACGAACGTGTCTGAACTTAGAGAGTCCCAATATGAAGTGTACTCGTTGAGCACTTGGGTAGCCGATTAATTTTTGATAAAAGATAATATTCGATATTATAATTATCAACTAAGATAATCAAGTGTTATTGGATAACATTGATTATTTACTTTGACCTAATTGAATTAATTGGATTAATTCAATAATTACACAAGGGCTTAATTGTAAATCATAATTATCTCTACCATTTGAGGATATTATGGTAATTGTAAGTATGTAATAATATGTGGTTTTGGCTTGATTTAATTGGATTAAATCAAGGTGGCAAACATTTAACTAATCCATTTCCTAATCCTTGGCTTGATTTAATTGGATTAAATCAAAGTGGGAGACAATGGAGATTAGTCACACCTAATTATACATATTTTGACAAATTAGATTAAGCCCACTTAAAAGTTGATTACAACTTTTATTAATTAAAAATTGCCTAAGTTTTGCTATAAATAGCAAGCTTTAGGAAAGTTTTAATTACAAGTTCAAATACAAGCATAAGCAAATTCTTGAGAGATTAGCCTAAGTTAGAGAAGTGTTTAGAGAAGCTTGTGAGGTCTCTACAACATTTAATCTAGGAGAAATCAAGATTGGATCTTGAAGTGAAGCTTGGAAGCATTGGAAACAAGATTGGATCTTGAAGTCAAGCTTGCACACCTTGGAGGTTCTCCAACAATTTCAACAAGGAGAAGTAGATTGGATCTTGCATCAAGCTTACTAGGTAATGTTTGATCTTCTCCTAAGCTATGTTTATTTGTGTATTAGATGCATGATCACATAGCTTAATGTTGAATAAGGCTAATCAATTGTGTTAGGATACTTTAGAAGTATAAACACAACATGCTTGTAATTAGGTCAAAGATATTATGTTGGACATGAACAATTAATTAGAGTTTGGAACTCTAGATTAAAGCTTAGAGCTATGGCTACCATTCTAGATTCACTTGACCACATTTAGGTGGACTAGAATTGTTCATGAGACATTTCTATTGGGATTCTAAATGGTTTGTATTGGATTCAAAATTTACGAAATGCGTATTTAGAATAAATTTATGTTTTTGGAAAAATATTTGATATTTTGAAAAACTAGATTTTTTATTTTATAACATGTGTTTATGATGGTTTTGAAATTAGAAATTAATTTTGGGTATTTTTGAAGTGTTTAGGGAAGACCGGATGCAATCATCAGCTCTCCGGAATCCAGAGAGCTGTGCAAGTGAAAAGAAACAATGAAAATATAATAAAAAAAAAATAGTTTGTGGCGCACAATGCGCGCGTGCACTGCACGCAGGATTTTTATTTTTGATCGTTTGGGAGTTTCCAGACTCCGATTCAGTCCCGTTTTTTTTCCTATACACTCGTAATGGAATATAGTATTCATTAAATATTTTAAAATTACACCTATACTTGATATAAATGGGTTAGACCCATTTCCGCTGCCTGGGGCACTGATCCGACCATGGGGGTTCCACAACTGCCCCAACAACCACAACCATGGATTTAACAGATTGTTAAAAATATAATGAATACCTATGTCTTGTACAAAGGATTAATGGATCCTATCTTGATACACACAGGATATCATGAACATGAGTCCACACCCAACGAACACGCGGAGGTCTGATCTAAATAGATCGGTGACATGACTGCCATCTAAGTGTGGACGATAACTCATATATCCACAGTGGTATCTCAAGTCAAAGAATCAATATGTTACTCAACCCGAGAAGATTTCTATTGACGTTGGTGTACCATCTATTAGGTAATCTTCAGTGATTCGTTCAATGTTTATCAAATAAACACCTACATGTCTATACGAGTCTCCCGATACTCATGGTTCATTGGGATAAACCATTAGACTAAGTCTGATATATGATATGTACTAGTCTCAGCGGATTTTACTAACCGACACATGTCAGTAAATCTTGACCAGGAATATATTTCTAGTAGTGATGCTTCCCAGTGTCAGTTATAAGCTACGTTGTAATTAAAATAAAGAATACGGCAAAGATGGCGACTGTGATGGTGACATATGGATTTGTTTTTAGGCAGGTGGGGAACAAATTGATGTTACCAACATATGCAATGCCCAAAGGGGTTTTATTTGAATAAAGTTTCAGAGTTGCAAAAACCTATACAAAATATTAGTAAATAGTAACCGCATATATACAAGGAAAAATTTAATAATTGGGAACAGTAAATCTTTTAATAGAGTGGGCAAAAGTTAAAAAAAAATTCAATTAAATCGCCTTAAAATATATTGGCTCCAAAAGTGATGTATTGTGCGGGCGTATCAGATGAGTGAATCATCAACGTGAAAAATTGACTTCTATCAAGCGATTGTAAAAAACTATGGGGTTCCCCAAAGCCTGCAAAAGATAGGTAATTGAAATCGAGAATGATGATAATAAAAGGTTAAGAACTAAAAGTTACTGGAACAGAAAATTTACTGCAATTGACTTAAAATTACAGGATTTTATGGAAATGAAAATAAACCCTAATTACAGAAGAAAACTTGAAAATTATAGAGAAAATTAAATATATATAATATTTGAAAATTGGCATAGGTATTTTTTGATCGATGTGTTGGAGAGTCATTCATCTTGACTCCTTTTTGGATTTTATGGCTCCTGAAAATAACTTCCTCAAATTGCTTCTCAACTTTCTGCGCACGTTCTACCTATCTTCCTAACTTCTTCCACTCATCCTCTAAGTTCTTCTTTTTTTTCTGTCAACTTCCTCCAAGTGTTTTTTCTGCACTTTATGAGGGGTGTACGTTGGTGGATGAAAGACTTGGTGTAATATCAAATTCATAATTTTTGTTTTCCTTTATTAATAACTCACTCAACCCATTAAACCTAATACACCCCACTCCAAACTCCACTACAACTAAACCTAACATATTCCACTTATATTAACAAAAACCAACATTAATCCTCATTTTTGATGTATGATTGAGTGAAAGAATTAGAAGGGAGCAGAGAATTGAAGAATTTCCAGAGAGTTTTGAGAGCAATTTCTTGGAAGTTTAGAGAGAGAAACCGAGAGCATGAGAGAGGATTATCCAGACTAGAGAGAAAATACATGGACAGAGAGAGAATTAGAGTTTTTGACGTCGTCC
This sequence comes from Zanthoxylum bungeanum, assembly GCA_019454045.1. Taxonomy (NCBI): domain Eukaryota; kingdom Viridiplantae; phylum Streptophyta; class Magnoliopsida; order Sapindales; family Rutaceae; genus Zanthoxylum; species Zanthoxylum bungeanum. The sequence goes on along the minus strand of SKCR01047036.1, from coordinate 75,861 downwards.
GATCTTCATTTCTGGCAAGTGACCACATCTGGAGAATCCCCTCGATGAAAAGAATCCATTCTCGCCAGACCGCCGCCAAGAAACCACCGGATGCACCTTCACGCGCCGGCGACTTGCTGCACACGCGCCGCCGCACTTGTATAACACCTCCCGGACCCAAATTTTCCCCTCATCGAGATACGTGAGTTTGACACTTCGTTTACCCAAATCGGACCTTCGGTTATTGAGAAACGAGCAAAATACGGTTGTTATCGGTGTTTAACTGATCATCGATAACCGCCGTGTTTCAGCCCCTACCACCACCATCACCGTGACCCTTGAGATATTTGCTGACCAGTGGCTTTTTCGTTGTGAGATTTGGAGGTAGTTGGAGATCGGTACGTGATTATTACCGTTTTGGGGGTGTAAATGATAGAATTTGAAAGTTTTGGACTCAATTGTATATTTGCATGATTAAGAGGGTTATTCTGTAAATTCTGGTTTTTAGGGGTTAAATAGTAATATTTAAGAGTTTTAGGACTATTTGGACATATTAGAAAAGTTTAGGGGCTAAAATGGAAATTTAGAAAGTTTAGGGGTATAAAATCATAATTTTGAAATAATTGAGGGACCTGATCGTTATTTATATATTTTTCAAATTCTTAACAATGATATAGACATATTCAGAACTTTTGCGTGGATAGAAGTAAGTACAATGCACGATGATTCCCTTAACATAATTATTTGTTGATTGATGGTTGTTGTGAAAGTCCATATATAAATATATTGGTATAATTATAATATATTATATATATATATATATATATATATATTATATATATATATATATAGATTGTGGAGATATAAATATTGTTTAATTGAAAGCATGAGAAATATGATTCATGATTATTGAGATGAGATTGATGGATTGGATGTGAGATGTGATTGTATTGGATGATACATGTTTTTGTATTGTGCTGTCGGGGTATGTATAATAGTGGTCGGATATGAGATGAGATGTGATGAGATATATTATGAGATTATATGGTGAAAAATCTTGGGGGGATGAGAGAGACTCTCCATTGGTTTTAACCCACTCACACATATTTTGTGAGTTGATATGGTTGGAAACCTTGGGGGTATGAGAAAGACTCTCACATTGGTTTCAATCCACTATTATACTGGACCCAGATTAACAACCATGTTTGATGGATGTTTGTATTGTTGTGGGATGTTTGCTTGAGTTGTTATTATAATATATTTTATTTTTATATATTATATATTATATATTATATATATTTATACTTATATATATATATATATATATATCCATATTTTGTTGGTGATGTCATGTTGAGAGTATGAGTGTTTTACTTTCTGAGCTCTTTAAGTTCACTCCCCTTTTCCCTCAAACATTCCAGGTAGTTCGCGAGCACAGCAAAAGCAGTACCAGAATTGGATCCACGTGCCACAATTATTTTTCGGTTGTCCAAACATTTGAGTCATTGTTTGCATATTTTTAAGACTTGTGTTGTAAACCATATAAATGGTGTGTAATTCAGGGATTTGTAATCTATGATGTAATATTTGTGCATATTTATTTGGTTGGTTTGACATATAGAATGCTCTAGGGAGGGGTCGTGACAGATTTGATATCAGAGCCTAGGGTTTTAGGTTCTGTAGACACATTGTATCAGATAAGGGTATTAAAAGGGTAGTTTTATGTCCGTAGGAAAATATCTAGACGTGGCTGTGGTACTAGTATGTTGGTTTTCTCTAAATCCCGGGATCGATTAAAGCGATGAAACATATGTGCGAATAGATCAAAGAAGTTGCGGAATACTTACATTGAGCGGTTGAGGCGATGCGTCGAAGAACAAAATTTCTTTTCTCCCTCCAAGGTGGTCTCGGCAGTGATCAGATTTTTGAGCTCCAAATTTTCGGTCACCACCTCCAAGTGTGTTCCAAGCTCCTCAAATGGTGATTCCAAGCTCACAAGTGGGTTTTCCTATCACCTTAGGATGACTCCATTGTGTGCTAGCACTCTGATTTTGCAACAAAATCATCATCTTGCTTCTCATTGGCTCACGGCAGTGGGCAAAACTGGCCTTGAGGCTGTGAGAGAGAGGGTGAGGTTTTGGCTCCAAAACCGTGAACCATCAAAGAGAGAGAGAGGAAAATGTTAAGTGTATTAGGTTTTTGATTTTCCAAAATCAAAATACCAAATCCATTTCCAAAAATCCAAAAGTCAAAGGCTTTAAAGCATTAACCAGTTCCATCAACTATTCACTCAATCAAGTGACAAATTGTCACATCACTCAAAGTGACTAATAATTTGACGCTTGATGCGACTAGTGATTTGACGCTTGATGTGACTTGTGAGCCGCACTTAAGTTCGCAATATGAGTGCGCCCGTAAACACTCTCGGGCTCGGGTTCGCTAATTCCGAATTAACGAATTTTCCGTTGCGACGTAATTAAATAATTATGCCTAGTAAAATCACTATTCACGTCGCTAACGAATTAATTCTAAATTAAATCGTTCGCCCGAATTAAAATCTAATTTTAATTCTGTGTCGAAATCCAATTTCGTATAATATATCGAATATATTATTTTATCGATTAATTCCCAATTAATCGTTCTCTCTATTTATTAATATTTTATCCTAGATAAAATATCTCCGTAATTAATCCCAGATTAATTTTCTCTCTCTACTAATTAATCACAGATTAATTAAAGTACGAGTCATATGTCATCGGTGAATCTTCGGGAAGCGAACCATGAGATCCCCGGATATGTTGGCAGTAAATACGGTCGTCGGACTATCCGAACACGTACGTACCTAGTACTACGTTTTTCACGATTTATAAGACAAGGTTGGCTTCTAGCAAAGCGCCATGCCTACCCAATTCTCCAGAAATATCCTTACAGGAATAAGTGATCTATATCAGGCGTAGTATACGTAGTATTACGTATTTCGATCCAGCATCGGATGTCACGTGCTAGGCCTGGGGCTGGAATTGTGTCTGCCTCGTACGAAGCACATATCGGATCTCTGGTAACTAGTCTCTATAATCAGATAAACATGACCTAGTCATTTTATCCCGATGACTGTAGTACATAAGAGAACCAGTTCCGTATCCTACGTGACCATCATCTCCACTATGACTGGAGTGATACTTCCATCTCGACATCACACCCAATACACTACGATTCTCAATATACCCAGCAGAGGCGTACACAAACCTGTTAAAGCCCTGGATGACCTAAAACCAAAGTATATTGATTGTCGCAAGTATTAGCGGTGCAAGTCTCAAGTTAAGACCAAATACACATACCCTGATTCGGACTTCCATAGACACATAGTCATACTACCAATGGAATTCCGAGGGGTCTATCTAGAGCGAAGCTGTTTTCCTAACCATCGGTAAAACACAACCTCCTACTACACTTGCATAAGTATCCTATACCCAAATATATGAGAACTATGCTGTTATGCCCTCACAACGCGCACAAGTGTAATACTAGTCTTTTCCGCATTATCGATGTCCAATTTCGATAATACTCTGACTAGGGAATTTAATGATTAAACCTTCGTGGATTGATACTGTCTCATATCATCTCAATCCAAGAACTAATCATATGGACCTTTCATCATTTATATATCTTGGTGATCTAATCACAAATGATAAAAGAGCAATTTCCCTTGTCACATAGTTAATTTGTACAACAACACCATGATTTGTACAAATAGTGACGCTATGGGTCATAACTGTCCAACAATCTCCCACTTGGCCTATAGCCAGTCACTCGAGTGTCCTACATCCAAACTATGTACGGTTCGCTCAAGGTTCTGCTGATGAAAGGCTTTCGTCAGCGGATTTGCATGATTATCATCTGATGCGATTTATTCGATCATCACATCGCCACGATGTATGATCCGAACGAATCAGATGAATATCAAAGTATATATCTGGATCATTGATGAGACCATTAATTCTTTAGCCTGCGATGAAGCCTAGTTCAGCTGCTAACAGAATTATATCTAATCTAATTAGATTTATTATCAATCCAGAAGGCTTCTATTGATGCCTCAGCTGTAGCAATAATCCACTTGTGTTGTTTATTCGGTAACAGTATCTTGCTTGGAAGATTTCCAGCTCACTGTTCCGTTATTCAAACTTTGTAGTACCGTTGTTACGACTTATAGTCATTTTTATCGGTTATGAAACTTGCAGTTGTGAACCCAGTCACTTTAGGTTCTCCTTCTCCATAGTTTAAGACAACATCCTTAGATCTCTAAGATACTCAAGGATTTTCTTAACATCAATCCAGTGATTATCACTTGGATTGACCTGATTGTGACTCCATATGCTCAAAGCGTATGAGACACCAGGTCGTGTACATTTTTTCAATGTACGATTTCTCGAGAGTACTAACAACTTTAAATATATCCCAGTAGATCTTTATTCCTAGAATAAATGTTGTTTCTCCCAAGAATTCTTCGGAGAATTTTTCATGAAAGCCAAGCTTTCACCGATTGTATTATGGGAATATCATTTCCAAGAAATGATATGTCATCATTACTTAGGACATTCACTGTTAGTGCACTCCCACTAACCTCCTTATATACACAAGAATCATTTTCGTTTTTGAATTAAATCATGCACCATTATGATTACATCAAAACGATAATTCCAAGAACGCTATGCTTGCTTCAATCCATCCATGGATCGAATAACCTGCAAACCTTGTTTGCTAGTTTTGGTACGATAAAACCGTCAAGATATTGTAAACATCCTCCAAAAGGTTTCCGTTAAGGAAAGCGGTTTTGGCATTTAGCTGCCACATTTCATAAATGAAACATGCAGCAATAGCAAGCATTATCCAAATGGACTTACCGTGGCAACATGTAAAAGGTTTCGTCATAATCGTCACAATGTTGATAACGATACCTTTTCGCTACAAGCCTAGCTTAGTCCGTTGGTATGTTGCCTTCCACGTATGTCTTCCTTGAAGACTTATTTAGTACCAATAGGCACAATGCCTTGCGGTACAACAACTAGTGTCTAAACATAGTTGGTATACATGGAATCCATTTCGGACATCATGGCACTTTGCCATAATAGGGATTCGATACCTTGTATCACTTCCTCATACGTAGTCAGTTCGTATACCTCAATAAGATTGACATCTTTACGAGGTGAGATCAGAAACCCATACCACAGGTTGTTTTCTGACTCTCTCCGACTTACGCGGTTCTTGTGTATTCAAAGATCATTGGTATAGTTTCTTCCTTGATGAACTATTTGTGTTCCATTAAGGAATCGGTGCCTAGAATAGTATTACTCCAATTTTCATCGAGTTTTACTTCCTCCCACTTACCACTGCATATAGGTATTCCTCTTAGGAAAACCGCATGGTGAGCAACAATTAAATTGTTCTCTTGTGAGATATATAAGTACTATACTTCGGTATAACTAGGATAACCTACAATTTGGCACTTATCCGATTTGGGTTTTAGTTTGGTATCATCCAAACATATGCCTAGCATACCTAAATTTTCAGGAATGAGAAAATCTAATTTCTTTCCTGTTCATATCTAATATGAAGTCTGTCAAACAGATTTTTATGGAACCTTATTCTAAATAAGTTATGCACTGTTTATGCGTATCCTTTGAAGGAAATGGTAGCTCAGAGCGACTCATGATTAACCTCATCATGTCTAACAAAATTCGGTCTCTACGTTTGGACACACCGTCAAACTGACGTGTTCCGGGAGGAGTCCTCCTTGAAAGAATACTATACTCTTTCAAGTATTGAGAAACTTATTGCTTAAGTATTTTCATCATGGTCTAACCGTGATGGTTTTACACTTTAGCCGATCTGTTTGTCTATTTCGTGTCGAAACTCTAAAAGTTTCCGATTTGTGTTTCAAAGGAAACATATAACCATAACGCGATGCCACATCCGTGAAGGTCATGAAATATTCATATCCACCTCTAGCCTAGCTAGATATGGGCCCACCTAAGTCACTATGAATCAGGGCTAACAGATCGGTGGCATTTACATTTTTACCAAGTAAAGGTGTTTTAGGCATTTTGCCCAATAAACTAGATTCGTAGACATTATTTGAATAGAATCAAATCTGTCCTAGTACCTATTCTTCGAAAGTGTGGATATACGAGTCTTGTTTGAATTGTGTCACAGACAACAATGCCACTATTAAGTTTCAACTGATCAAACCAGTTTGAGCTATTAGTTTGTCATGTCATATGTTTGAGATTTATTTATATTCAAAATATAAATACTATTATTCACATCTAATGTGTTTATCTCAATATCATCTTTATAAAATAAAACACTTTAGTGTTCTAGAATATAAAGGTATATCCGCAACGGATTAAACCCTGATATAAGATAATGTATCCAGTCAAACCAGTTACATTTTAACAGTTTCCTAATTTAAGTACACACCCGAAGGCAGTTCCTAAACTTAGGTATCTACGGTTAAAACAGCGACTCTCGTCCCGTTTCCGATTCGTAGATCGATCTCAACTGAAGTCAGTATCCTGCTCATAGCAGAGATTCTGCACACCAGTACATATTTATGTACCACATCCAGTATCTAAAATCCAATTTTAATACTAGTAGTGAACATGTTTATAACAAACATATTTGAAGTCGGAGCCTTGCTCGTTCTTCAATTCCTTCATGTCTGCCTTCTCCATACGGCAGTCACGCTTCCATGTCCCCGTTTGCCACAGTTTAGGAAGACATTTTGGGATATGTCATTTATCTTCCCAGAAGATTATAATGATTTTGCCTTTTCCCTTTTCGGTACCCCAGAAGCCTATGGCCAAGCCTTGGCCTTCCGGACTGTCGAAATAAGTTGCGCCTTGCGCTTCTTGCCCTATTGCAAACTTTGGCTTTGACTCATTAAGTATAGCCATTAACTCTCCAAGAGTTTACTATTACAATTTAGTACTTCAAAGATCTAAAATAGATCTATGAAGATCCTTCAATTTCATTATCATAATTTAAGGATTTAATCCTTAGTTCTGATTAAGAAATTAAGGAGTCTTTTTGGCAAGCATAACAGATTAAGAACTAAAGTTATCATCACATGAATATTCCAAATATCATACTCTACTATGTGCTTAACTCCGGGCTTAGGCATAAGATGTTATTTTATCAAATAAAGTAACTTCTTAATTTCCAGGACCATCCTGAAATTTTATTCCCAATTTGAAAATTAAAGTCGTTTAAAACATTTTTCACTCAGGATTATGTTTTAAACACTAATATTTCAATTTATCTTGATTCTAATAGTCTAACTATTTAATCAACGATTTAGGTACTATTTATTATAATAATTACTATAGTCCAACTATATAATCAAATATAATTTAATTGATTAAATTCAATTATACTGATTACTATAATCCAATTATAAAATCAACTATTAATTGAAATAGTTTGAATATAGTCCAACTGTTTTATTAAAACAACATTAATTAGTAGTCCAACTAATATATTAATTATTTGACGAATAATATTTGAAATGAGCACGTATGGCAAGTTACTAAACGAATATTGCAAATTTAATACTTGCCTCCCACTAATTTTCGGCGAGCCTCTAACCCCCTGTGGAGTACTCAGGAAACTTTGTTTCCTAGTGGGCTAGGATCCCGTTAAATATCACACAATCTTGACTTTGGCCAACAAATTGTATGATAATTAACTAGGTAGATCTCTAAGATCAATTGGATCCCATCCAATTCCTAGATCCAGTAGGTGGACATCCAAGTCCGAAACATATATCTTATATATGCCAATATATCCAATATATTGCCTAACTTTTTTCCTCTGAATCAACTAAGCCTTGGCTTTGGCACAACAAACTTAGTGATCCCAGTTAAGCGGAACCCATTGACCATGAAAAGCTTCGTAATCAATGTCGATGGACAAGAAGTGATCTTGACTTTGGCCAACAAATCACAACTTGGACAAGACACCAATATGGAACAAAGCTCTCGTGATTCAAACACATCCTCGACGGACAAAGGTCTTGACTTTGGCCAACAAACCAATGCCAATCTTAGATCTTGAGTAAGAATCACTCAATGGAAGGAAAAACGCTTAATATTTTGTGAGGGTTTTTCGCGTGCAAATTGGCAACCAATTTATTATCTTTGTTAAGGTCTCATCATCATACACCCTTAAACATGCATTCTAAACACATAATAAGGCGCATATAAATAAAATAATAATGATATGCAGATGGATACTTAACACATTGTTCCTAGAACAAATCTCTCCATTTCCTCTCTCCTACTAGCACAAGTATTACTTCTACCCGTTACATAACACTTCTAAAGAAACCTCATTTACATTGAGGGGAATAGGTGAGAAGAGAAATACAAAGAGTAAGGAGGTAATAGGCTGGACACGCAGGTCCAATTAATAAATTCTAAATTTATTACAATAATTTCCAAAATTGCCCCACCCATCTAATATCCATCCGATATACATTATTCATGCATCGCAACCATGTATTCACACAAGAATGTTATCAATCAATCTAATCCAATTAATTAATCTGATAATTAATGACCATCCGATGTTCAAACAACGATTTGATTTTGTGCAAGTCAAACTCGTTTTTCGAATAAGTACTCAAAGTACGAATTCTTGAATTAAATTAAACTACAACATTAAATCCAATTTAATATGTATTTAATACTAATTCACTTATTTAATTCCAAATTAAATATTACACTTTATTAACGAACCTTTACGACTTAGATTCTAAATCTAACCGTTACGGGTCTCAAAGCCCGATTAACATCCAATGTTAATTTAATTAAAGTCCAATAGGCTTTTAATTAATTTCTTAAGGCATGGACTTTTGGTCAACATGGGTCAAACCCAAAGACTAAAGCCCATTTAAAGGAATCACCCTTATATGCCTAGAAACCAATTTAGGCCCATTAGGCCCAATTAATATATTAAGGTCCATTAGTCATAATTGGACTTTATGGATATGGTTTTGGGCCCAATTGGATCCAACCAATTTACCCTAAACCCATCTTGGTACAACCAAGCCCAATAAGCCCAATTACAACTTTTCAAGCCCAAATCCAATTTAAGCCCAACATAATTAAATTCCAAAATTCCAATTTCACAATTTAATTACTCAAAGTGTAATGCCATAATTAATCAACCAAATTAACATTTCTAAAACATCAATTAGCCTAATTAATTATGCTTATCAACATCAAAACATGTCCAACACATTTTAATCAAAAATCAAACCCATTTCATGCTATAGTAGTCTCGGTATTTTGGGTATTTTTATATCTGATTCGAATTCAATCCAATTAAATCCAATTCAACATTACCCAATTGTTTTCCAACTCATCCAATGATCAAAAACACAAAAAATACCAAGACATTTAGGGCATATGGTATTCGGCCAAGCCAACCAAAAGGGGAAATATTGATCCAATCCATTTTTCATGAAATTAATCCAATACAACTTCAATTAAACATTATTTAAGCATACTTAATCAAACAATTTCATCAAATCATGCTCAAAATCAATTTACCCAATTTTAACCCTAAATTCAAGTTTCATGCTCAACATCGCTCTGATACCATTGTTGGGTTTCTCTAAGTCCCGGGATCGATTAAAGCGATGAAACATATGTGTGAATAGATCAAAGAAGTTGTGGAATACTTACATTGAGCGGTTGAGGCGATGCGTCAAAGAAGAAAAATTATTTTCTCCCTCCAAGGTGGTCTCGGCAGTGAGTAGATTTTGAGCTCCAAATTTTCGGTCACCACCTCCAAGTGTGCTCCAAGCTCTAAGCTTCTCAAATGGTGATTCCAAGCTCACAAGTGGGTTTCCCTATCACCTTAGGATGACTCCATTGTGTGCCAGCACTCTGATTTTGCAACAAAATCATTATCTTGCTTCTCATTGGCTCACGACATTGGGCAAAATAGAAGAAGAAAACTGGCCTTGAGGCCGTGAGAGAGAGGGTGAGGTTTTGGCTCCAAAACCGTGAACCATCAAAGAGAGAGAGAGGAAAATGTTAAGTGTATTAGGTTTTTGATTTTCCAAAATCAAAATACCAAATCCATTTCCAAAAATCCAAAAGTCAAAGGCTTTAAAGCCTTAACCACTTCCATAAACTATTCACTCAATCAAGTGACAAATTGTCACATCACTCAAAGTGACTAATGATTTGACGCTTGATGCGACTAGTGATTTGACGCTTGATGTGACTTGTGAGCCGCACTTAAGTTCGCAATGCGAGTGCGCCCTCAAACACTCTCGGGCTCGGGTTCGTTAATTCCGAATTAACGAATTTTCCGTTGTGACGTAATTAAATAATTATGCCTAGTAAAATCACTATTCACGTCGCTAACGAATTAATTCTAAATTAACTCGTTCGCCCGAATTAAAATCTAATTTCAATTCTGCGTCGAAATCCAATTTCGTATACTATATCGAATATATTATTTTATCGATTAATTCCAAATTATTCGTGATCTCTCTTTATTAATATTTTATCCCAGATAAAATATCTCCGTAATTAATCCCAGATTAATTTTCTCTCTCTACTAATTAATCCCAGATTAATTAAAGTGCGAGTCATACGTCATCGGTGAATCTTCGGAAAGCGACCCATGAGATCCCCGGATATGTTGGCAATAAATACGGTCGTCAGACTATCCGAACACGTACGTACCTAGCACTACGTTTTTCCCGATTTACAAGACAAGGTTGGCTTCTAGCAAAGCGCCATGCCTACCCAATTATCCAGAAATATCCTTACAGGAATAAGTGATCTATATCAGGCGTAGTATACGTAGTATTACGTATTTCGATCCAGCATCGGATGTCACGTGCTAGGCTTGGGGCTAGAATTGTGTCTGCCTCGTACGAAGCACATATCGATATCTGGTAACTAGTCTCTATATCGGATAAACATGACCTAGTCATTTTATCCCGATGATTGCAGTACATAAGATAACCAGTTACGTATCCTACGTGACCATCATCTCCACTATGACTGGAGTGATACTTCCATCTCGACATCACACCCAATACACTACGATTCTCAATATACCCAGCAGAGGCGTACACAGAACCTGTTAAAGCCCTGGACGACCTAAAACCAAAGTATATTGATTGTCGCAAGTATTAACGGTGCAAGTCTCAGGTTAAGACTAAATACACCTACCCTGATTCGGACTTCCATAGACACATAGTCATACTACTAATGGAATTCTGAGGGGTCTATCTAGAGCGAAGCTATTTTCTGTACCATCGGTAAAACACAACCTCCTACTACACTTGCATGAGTATCATATACCCAAATATATGAGGACTCTAATGTTATGCTCTCACAACGCGCACAAGTGTAATACTAGTCTTTTCCGCATTATCGATGTCCAATTTCGATAATACTCTGACTAGGGAAATTTAATGATTAAACCTTCGTGGATTGATACTGTCTCATATCATCTCAATCCAGGAACTAATCATATGGACCTTTCATCATTTATATATCTTGGTGATCTAATCACAAATGATAAAGAGCAATTTCCTTTGTCACATAGTTAATTTGTACAACAACACCATGATCTGTACAAATAATGACGCTATGGGTAGACCCAGCCACGGTTCCGGTTCGGAACCGGAACCGAACCGGAACCGAACCGGAAGGTTCCGGTTCCAACCGGTTCCGGTTCCGGAACCGAACCGGAATGGGACCGGTTCGGTTGGGGTTCCACCCCAACTCGAACCGGAATGGGACCGGTTCGGTTGGGGTTCCACCCCAACTCGAACCGGTCCGAACCGGTGGAACCGTACGGTTCCACCGTTCGGACGGTTCCAACAGGAACCCTACGGCCCCCAACGGCTACTAGCCGTTGGGGGCCTAATTCCCCCACGGCTAGTGCCGTTGGGGGATGCAGGGAGCCGTTTGGCTCCCTGCCAAACGGCTCCCTGCCAAAAAAAATTAAAAAAATTAAAAAAAATATATTTTTGTTATATAAAATAAAAATTACTAATGTACCCCTAATAACGGTAATAAAACGGTTATATTTAGGGGCATTTTTGGTATCAAAAAAATTCTAAAATTCTATAAATAGGATTCATTTTTCATAATTTCATCACACCAATTCTCAACTCTCTCATTTTCTATAATTCTCTTATTAGCAATTATTCAATTTTCTTATTTTTCTTCCTAATTTCTCAAACGAAAAATGGCAAGCTCATCTGAGAACATAATGTCAAATATGCCAACCCAAGAGAGCGGCCCTAGTGTCAGTGCACAATCACGGAGAAGAGAAGTTAAGGCTCGGTCCTCGGATATTTTCAAAATTCATTTTAATTTGGAACGCCTAGAAGATGATTCACAACGAGCAGTTTGCAACTATTGTGGGGTTATCTACAAATTTTCTGGTGGATATGGCAATATGATCAAGCACATGGAAAAACATCATCCGGTTGAATTTGGCATTGATACGACGCAAACTCAAATGGCCAGGTACGCATCATCAAGTAGAGGTACGAGTGCTTTAGATTTATTTAAATATTCTGATGCAAAAAATAGAGAAGAATTTGCGAAATTAACTTGTATGGCACATCTTTCTTTAAGCTTTGGTGAAAAACTTCATTTTACTAATTACGTGCATAATGCTTTAAACCCTTCTGCATGTAGAATGACTCGAAACACAACAAAACGTCATATTTTTAAATTATACAAAGATGGTAAAATTATTTTAAATGAAATATTTAAAGAGATGAAAGGTCGTATTTCTGTATGTTCTGATATTTGGAGTGATCATTGGCAAACACACTCATACATGGGTGTGACTTGTCATTGGATTGATGCATCATTTACCATGCAAAAACGACTTATTGCATTTAGAGTTTTTGATGACCAACATACTGCACATAATATTTATAGAATGATGAAGGTAATTTTTGATGAATATGGTTTAGGAAAAAAAATTTTAATAATTGGATTTGATAATGCATCTGCAAATACTGCATCCATCAATGATTTAAAAGAAATATGTCAACCAAATTTAGGGGGTCTGTTTTTTCATATTCGTTGTACATGTCATGTCCTCAACTTATGTGTGCAAGACGGTCTAAAATTATTATCACCTTTCCTTGATCCAATTAAAACGGCACTTAACTGTATTTGGTCATATTCTCAAATTAGGAGAGAATGGACCAAGTTTTGTAAAATAAATGGTATTAAACCGATTAAATTTTCAAGAGATGTTCCAACACGTTGGAATTCTACTTATTTTCTTATGTCAAGCATTTCAATACAAAGATGCATTATGTAGTTTTTTTTTCTCAACATGTTCAAAATATCACACTTTATCCTAGTCAATGGATATTTGTGAAATTTTTTTAGATATTTTAAAGTTTTTAATGATGCTACTTTAGTTTTTAGCGGCGTTTATTATCCTACGCACATTTATTTCTTCTTGAGAGTTTAAATATTGTTGGCACTCTCGATGAGCATGTTGACAGTAGCGATCCTAATGATATTGTTTTGTAGAAGCCATTACTGTTATGAAGGTAAAATGGTTAAACTATTTTAGAGAAATTCCTTTACTTTATCTTATTGCTGCTGTTTTTGATCCTAGATTTAAATTAGAAGGTTTGAATGGTGCTTTACAAGCTTATTATGGTTATTTAGGAATATTAGATGAAATTGACATTACTAGATTAATGACGAAATTAAGAAATGATTTAATTGAGTTATTTAATGATTATATTGTAAGATATAACTTAGGAACATTAGGTCAATCTAGTAGTAGCGAACCGGTAATTCAAACAAGACTTAGCGCAGGGGATCGTTGGTTATTGCAACGAAATAAAAAAGCTAGGGATACGACAACTAATAACCCTGAATTAGATAATTATTTATCTACAAATTTTGAGTTTTCTAATGAAAGTTTATGCAGTAAAAATTTTAAAATCCTTGAATGGTGGAACCGGCATCAAAATATATATCTTGTTTTATCTATTATTGCTAAAGAGATCTTGGCAGCACCTATTTCCACCGTTGCGGTTGAGCAAGCCTTCAGCTTGGGAGGTAATATATTGGAAGCTAGGCGATCTTCATTACATCCAAGCACTCTAGAAGCAACAGCTTGTGTGGATGATTGGACTCGAGCTGATCTGAGACAACAAGAAGATGCCCCCGATGATTGTGAAGATTTGTTCGATAATGCTTCTGCAACAAGTGCAAGCGGAACCGGAGCCGAAGGATCAACCGATAATGATGATTGATAATTGTAAAATTATAATTTACAAAGGGGATATGTCTAAAACTTGTAATGGAACTACGTGAGCTTTGATTCCTCTCACCCTTGGAGGATACGTAGGCAACTTAAATTTTTAAAAATTTAAGCTCAAGCTCTTCAATGTAATAAATTTTTTTTTTTTTAAATTTAATCTCATTTTTTTATTTTATTAATTAAAAAAAAAAAAGAACCGAACCGAACCGGAACCGAACGGTTCGGTTCCGGTTCGGTTTTCCGGTCCGGTTCCACTTAAGTGTGGAACCGGAACCGAACCGGATTTAACCGGTTCGGTTCCGTTCCACACTTGTGGAACCGTAAACGGCCGGTTCGGTTCGGTTCCGAACCGGAACGAACCGCTGGCCGGGTCTAGCTATGGGTCATAACTGTCCAACATAGTACTCATCGTGGGAGAGAGATGGTTTTGACAATGCGTGAGATGTCGAGTAATAGGATATAGAGACCTCAGTCGATAGATCTTGAATTTGATTGCTTTATCTAGTGTCCGCCGATTGTTGAGGATAACAAGGGTTTCTAGACTAACACTCCATTAGTTTCGACGTTGCCCCCATCGCTATTCAGTAGCTGCATCTGACTTTGATTTCTAAAACGGTGTACTAATATGAACCTTCTTTCGCAGTTATAACATCGACATGAGTCAGTAAGTCGAAGACTTCGAACTTTGGCTTTCGAGAAATGAGAAAGAAGACTTTGTTGACACTCATGTATAATCAAACAAATGCAATAATGTCAACAAAACAATAAAATATAACAGTTAGGATCACATTATGGAATATAATAACTTGGTTTCGTTGCAAGGACATGATCATCTTCGAATTGATGATCTTCCCATTGATGTTTCGCACGTAGAGATATGGGAATGAGACCGTCGATGATTTTGATTTCAAGACTGTCAGGAAATTTGATTTTGTTATAGCCCTGAACGATACTTCTAGATGACTCTTCGATAGTAGTGAAGAGTTGCCAGGCTATCTCAACGGTATTGCTTTCTAGACTTCGACGGACTGAGTCTGCGGAAAGAGCTCTAAGATCACATGAATGATGGAAAGTAACCTCTTCTGGGAAAATATCATCGTATCCATAGTAAACTCTAAGCTTCAGTCTAGATGGCTAACTAATGAGTCTCCAATCAGTAAGCTGACGTGATGGTATGATTCTAATAAGATGGTGGTTAATGAGTGAATAGTCATCCAACCATTCTGGAGTAATGGTTTCGATCCAGACAGTAATACTTTTGTGGCATTTATACCATCGATGCAAAATATTACTGATGAATAGAGGAAGCTCACCAAGGCTGGATTCTGAGATACCAGGATGGTTGGGATGGATTGGACTTGGTCCAAGAATAAATCCATTTAGGAAACCGAGTTCAAACAATGTGCCGAGACTCCATTGGCAATTATTGAAGAAATCGTGACTGTTGATGAAAACTGTGGTATGGAATCTGTGATATCCACAGTGAACAATCACAGAATTATTTTTGTATTGGATTAAACCATCTGTTTTTCCATTCTAAATAGTTCTAAGAATGAAACACCACCTCATGAAGTTCGTAGGAACTCTTGCCACGATATCCATTACAATCTCTTTGGGGAAAAGAGCGGATGGAGCTTCATTGAGACAATCGTAAATATCTCTCCAAAGGTCTCGAACATATTTAGAGTCTATAATAGCTCAATCACTGACTGGCCATTTACAAAGCTTTTGGTATATCATCTTAGCTCTGGAAGACTTTGAACAAGGGTTAGGGTTGGCAGAGGAGGATGCCATGGAAGAAGTTTTGAGTAATTCCTTAAGAACTCATGCATCTCTTTATAGGGAGAGATAGCAATAATTTTTTCATGAAAAGACACTTTCACAGTATCCATGCATAATTGGAAAGGATAATAATTATCGCGGTGATGTAAAGTAGAAATGTGAGGGACCTATACATCCTCTTTTTAGTAGTGGGAATCTTAAGGTGGTGGATTTTGCGTAAACTGCTAAAAGCTCTTTATACTTGTTGTCTGTGCAGGACCCCATGTGGAGCCTTTTCTTTAGGAGATGGGATAGAAGGTTTGTAAGTTGTGACACAGGTGAAAAAAAATGGAAAGCAGAGATAGTGAGGAATGAGACTACTACTTTCAGATTAAGTTCATAGGATGTATTACTTTTTGGTGATAAAGTTGTGGTACCACATTCGGGAACGCTCAAGCAGGAAATCTTGGATGAGGTTCACAATGCTCCTTATTATACACATTCTGGGAGCACCAAGATGTATCAAAATCTAAAGAAGACTTATTGGTGGCCGGGAATGAAGAGAGAGATTTCAGAGTTTATATCTTGGTGTTTGGTTTGTCAACAGGTTAAAGCATAGCATCAACATCCATCCGGATTACTCCAACCTCTACCTATACCTGAGTGGCCATGGGAAAGTATCACGATGGATTTTGTAGTAGGGCTGCCGAGGACATAAAAGGGTTATGATGCAATTTGGGTAGTAGTGGATCGATTGTCTAAATCTACTCATTTTCTACCGATTCGAGTTATATGGGGACCAGAGAGTCTAGAAAAATTATTTGTGGAGCAGATTGTACGATTACATGATGTACCCTTATCGATTGTATCAGATAGAGATGTCAGATTTACTTCTCGCTTTTGGCAGAGTTTCCAAAAGTCTATGGGATCAAAGATTTCTACAAGCACCTCATTCCACCCTCAGACTGACGGCCAGTCATAGCGGACTATTTAGACGCTAGAAGTTTTTTTTTGAGATCGTGTGTTTTGACATTCACTGGGAGTTGGGGTGAACATTTACATTTGATCAAGTTCGTCTACAACCATAGCTTTCAGAATAGTATCAGCATGACCCCATTAGAGGCTTTGTATGAGAGGAGATGTAAGACTTCTGTTTGTTGGGGCGAGGTTGGAGATAGACATATTTGTGGCTCAGACTTGGTAGATATGACGTCAGAGAGAATCAGGCTGATTCGAGCTAGATTATTAGAGGTGCAGAGTCAACAGACAAGTTATGCCGATAGAATAAGGAAAGACCTTGAGTTCCAAGTGGGGAATAAAGTCTTTTTAAAAGTCTCTCATTGGAAGGGAGTTTTGAGATTTGGCTGGAAGGGAAAGTTGTCACCACGCTATATTGGTCCTTTTGAGATTTTGGAGAGAGTGGGCAAAGTGGCATATCGTTTGGCATTACCACCAAAATTAGATAGGATTCATAAAGTATTTCATATGTCTGTCCTGAAGAAATATGTACCAGACCATTCTCATAATTTGGAGAGCCAACCGGTGGAGTTGAGCGAGAACCTGACTTATGAAGAAAAACCCGTGAAGATCGTAGATCGAAAGATTCAAGAGTTGAGATCCAGACGTATTCCTTTTGTGAAAGTCATGTGGTCTAATCATCACATTCAGGAGGCGACTTGGGAATTGGAATAGGATATGATGGAGAAATACCCATAGCTGTTTGAGGATTGAGAAATTTCGAGGACGAAATTTTTATAAGGTGGGTAGATTGTAATATCCAATTCATAATTTTTGTTTTACTTTATTAATAACCCACTCAACCCACTAAACCTAACACACCCCACTACAAACTCCACTACACCTAAACCTAACATATTCCACTTATATTAACAAGACCAACACTAATCCTCATTTTTGGTGTATGATTGAGTGAAAGAATTAGAAGAGAACAGAGAATTGAAGAATTTCCAGAGAGTTTTTAGAGCAATTTCTTGGAAGTTTAGAGAGAGAAACCGAGAGAATGAGAGAGGATTATCCAGAAGAGAGAGAAAATACATGGACAGAGAGAGAAATGGAGTTTTCGACGTCGTCCGATCTCCATTTCCCCTCGACGTGAATCATCCATTACCGCCGGACCGCCGCCGAGAAACCACCGGACTCGCCTTCACGCGCCGGTGACTTGCTGCCCACGCGTTCCATGCGCCGCCGTGGGTGTATGACACCTCCTAGACCCGAATTTTTCCCTCGTCGAGATACGTGAGTTGGAAACTTCGTTTGACAAAATTGAACCTTCGGTTATTGAGAAATGAGCAAAATATGGTTGTTATCGGTGTTTAACCGATCATCGGTAACTGCCGTGTTTCAGCCCCTACCACTACCATCACCGTGACCCTTGATATGTTTGCTGACCAGTGACTCTTTCGAGATTTGGAGGTCGTTGGAGCTCGGTACGTGATTATTACCGTTTTGGGGGTGTAAATGATAGAATTTAAAGTTTTGGACTTAATTGTATATTTGCATGATTAAGAGGGTTATTCTGTAAATTTTGGTTCTTAGGGGTTAAATAGTAATATTTAAAAGTTTCAGGACTATTTGGACATATTAGAAAAGTTTAGGGGCTAAAATGGAAATTTAGAAAGTTTAGGGGTAAAATCATAATTTTGAAATAATTGAGGGACATGATCGTTATTTTACATTTTTCAGATTCTTAGCGAGGATATAGGCATATTCAGGACTCTTGCGTGGATATAAGTAAGTACAATGCACGATGATTCCCTTAACATAATTGTTTGTTGATGATGATTGTTGTGAGTCCATATATAAATATATTGGTATAATTATAATATATATATATATATATATATATATATATATATAATATATATATATATATATATATTGTGGAGATATAAATATTGTTTAATTGAAAGCATGAGAAATATGATTCATGATTGTCGAGATGAGATTGATGGATTGGATGTGAGATGTGATTGTATTGGATGATACATGTTGTTGTATTGTGCTGTCGGGTTATGTATAATAGTGGTCGGATATGAGATGAGATGTGATGAGATATTTTGTGAGATTTTATGGTGAAAAACCTTGGGGGTATGAGAGGGACTCTCCCATTGGTTTTAACCCACTCGCACATATTTTTGCGAGTTGATATGGTTGGAAACCTTGGGGGTATGAGAGAGACTCTCCCATTGGTTTCAATCCACTGTTATACTGAACCCAGATTAGCAACCATGTTTGATGGATGTTTGTATTGTTGTGGGATGTTTGCTTGAGTTGTTATTATAATATATTTTATTTTTATATTATATATATATATATATATATATATATATATATATATATATATATATATATCCCTATTTTGTTGGTTAGGTCATGTTGAGAGTATGAGTGTTTTACTTGCTGAGCTCTTTAAGTTCACTCCTATTTTCCCCCAAACATTCCAGGTAGTTCGCGAGCACAGCAAAAGCAGTACCAGAATTGGATCCACATGCCACAATTATTTTTCGGGTTGGTCCAGACATTGGGTCATCATTTGCATATTTTTAAGACTTGTGTTGTAAACCATATAAATGGTGTGTAATTCAGGGATTTGTAATTTATGATGTAATATTTGTGCATATTTATTTGGTTGGTTTGACATATAAAATTCTCGAGCTAAAGAAATCTACGAATCTCTTTCTAGGGTTGGGCCCGCTCTAGGGATGGGTTGTGACACTTGGACCCTTCATATTTTCCTGCTTAAAAAAATTGTAATTTTCTGTCTGATTCTAAGATGAGCTCTTGGAGCAACTTGGTCTTGGGATATTCTAATTGGGCTGAACTTATAATTTTTGGTACAAACATTGCCCACTACAAGCTTTTGGCCCATTGGGCCAATTTGCATGTATTAAATTTGACTCATTCTTTATTCCTCTTCAAGTTTATTCTTTTCACTTATTTCTATTCCAAGGTGCCAAAATCCAAAAACTTAAAGTTGTTTTTTCTGACTTTGATAAAAAAAAAATTACATCGACAAAAATTTCCCAATATAGGAGATTTTTTCAAAAATTTCTCCTCACTTTCTAAAAAATAAAAAATATCATAAATCCTAAATCCCTAAATTTAACCCCAAATGGGAAAAATCAAATCCAATTCTTTCCTCATCCATACCAAAAACCAATTCCTCTGTGGACCCAAACACGACAGCCACCACCTCTTCAATGGCGTGCGCAACTCCAGCAGGGCAGGGCATGACTCGCACTGCACCATCATCCACGATAGCAACTTCCCCCTCCTCAGCGGCGTGTGCGTCTCTTGCAGGGTAGGATACGACTCATACTGCACCATCATCCATAACAACAACTTCCTCATCTTCAGCACCGTGTGCGACTCTAGTAGGGTAGGGTACGGCTCGCGACATCTACGTTTCCCTGCACGAGTTATCCACGAAGAAACCATCATCGCATCTGGTCTCCCTATGACGCAGGCCATGCACGCTCCATCACGAGCAACCTCTCCCTCGTGCTACCTCATAGCAGCGTAAGAGTCAGATGTTGTGATTCTCTTATCACTGAAGAGTGTTTATGAGGAAAAATCAAATTCTATTACTACAAGAATGGACTTTACAAAGTGTTTAAACTTTATAAAAACCTCTCTCTACACTCTCTAAGCTTTCTTGTCTTGAAACTTAATATTTTGGGATGCCCTAAGCTCATAAATGAGCTATGTATTTATAGCACAATTCTTGTCAATTTTTTTAAACACATGAATAATGCCCATCGAAAGTAGTCTTGAAAGCTTGCACCATTTTCAAACTTCCACCTAAAGTTGGCTTGGAGGCTTGCTTGCAATGGTGGTGGCAGCTGGATTCTTCACCAGCCTCGCATGTTCAGTCGCTAGCCACTCCATCGTGAGCATCCACCACCGTGTGTGCTCCACCAGAGCCTATACTCTCTCCATTACTGACCTATGAAGTGGCCAACACTTCTCTAGCAAGAATTCTTACTTCAGTATCCTCTGCGCTAGCCAATGAAACCTACTCGTGTCCAGCACAAAGAGCTTCCCAAAAACCAGCTGAGGCATCCACTCCGTGCGCTCATTCTCCATTCATGGTTGCTCCATCAAGTTCAGCCACATCCTTCTTATATTCTTTATTTTCTACAACGTGAGGTTCATTTTTCGAGATGCTCGTATTTTCATGATTTTCTCAGGTAATTCTCTCGCCTATAACTTAGATGATTTGTGATATGTGATATGCTTGTTGAGGATAGATTTGTGAGTGCTTGGTGTAAAAATCTTGTATGGTATGTGGAGGAATGGTAATTGTGGACATTGAGTAGGAGAAATAATTTTGGGAGTAGTAATGCAGCCATTGGCCTGCTATTTGCCACATTTGGGTTTGAATGTGGTTGTGGGGAATTTTGATTTGGCATGCGAAGGAGTGGAAGTTGTGGGTGTTTGATGAAGGAATAGAATATTGGTGGTATTGTTGTTTTCTTTAATTGTAGAATAACCATTTGGCCATTTCTTTGATTCTTACATGTTTTATGTATTTTCCTTTAAGAAACTCATGCCAAATGTTGGAGGAAATCATGAAATCTTTGGACAAATGACCCCAAAATTGGAGGAAATCGTCCATTTTTCTTTTTTTAGTTAGGAGTCACACTCAGAATTAGTAAGCCATATGTTAGCTCATTCTTTTATTCTTGTCAAGTGGCCTAATTAGCCAAACTTTACTGAAGATTATCAACTAGACAAACCAAGTGAATAACTATAGTATCAACATTCAAAGAAACTTAGAGTACTAAAGTCTTCCACTTCCATCTTCTTCTTGCGATTTTTCCATGCATCCCCACATAGTTAGAAAATATTTTTTAAGATAATGTACATTGATGTATCTCATGTTGGGTTCTCCCTTCAAGATCTCTAGCCAATAGGAGTTTCCTCTTAAAACCTCAAGATTCTGAAATGCCCCTCCTAATTAGGAGACCCTTTGCGAAATTCTCTGTCCTTATGCCCCACCAATAGGATCAATTTCCACACAAAGTCTCATACTGAGAAAATCTTATTCTTCATTCTTTTGTTGTAAGTCCTGGAGATTTTTTTTTCTTATGCACCACCAGATTAATAAAAGGCTGCATTCTTTATTCATCCAATCCTTCTAGTTCCATTACCATGGCCTGGTTGTATTCCTCATGAGTTAATTCGTTTTGTCTGACCATTCTTAGGGAAGGAATGACAATCTCCATTGGTATGATTACATCATGGCCAAAGGTGAGGGGAAATAGGCTTATGTCTGTTACACTCCTCTTCGAAGTTCTATATACCCAAAGAGTTTCTATATGCCAATCTCTTGGATTTTCCTCAATCATTTTCTGCAGGATGCCAATAAGTACTTTTTTTGAAGCTTTTGCTTGCTCATTGGCCTATGGGTAGTGAGGAGTGGAATTGATTAACTTGATCATGTGATCTTCTGCAAAGTCTTTCATCTCTTCTCTCGTGAACATAGTGCCTTGATCAGTTGTTATGGATTAAGGAATTCCAAATATATGGATGAGATTTTCTTTGTTAAACTAGATCACATCTTTCAACTCCACCTTTTTCAATAGTATCGCCTCCACCCATTTTGAAAAATAATGATAAAGTCGTGGCCTTTTGAAGACATATGATACACTTTTTCAATCAAGTTCATGGCCCATCCTCACAAAGGCCATTACTTTACTACTGAGTACAAATCACTTGCAAGGATTCGCTAGATGACTTCATATTTCTGGCACTGCTAGCATCCTTTTAAGTAACTGATGCAATCATTACGGGTAGTTGGCTATTAAAAGTCATGTCTCCTCAAAAGCCTTCTCATCTTTATTTTTGCCTGATTAGTACCATATACTATTTCATGCACTTGCTTCATCACCTACATTACATCAGGAAAACTCAAGCACCTTAGGTTGAGCCCGTCAAATCCCTTCATGTATAACTCTCCTCCTAGAAAAATGAAATTATATGCTTGAACTCAGAGTCTGTGAGGAACCCTAGCATTTGAATTCTCTATGTACTTCTTGAATTCTTCCATTTTAATCTCCTACCATTCCTACATCAGTACTGAAGACTTTCACATTAATTCCTCTCTCCTGGATGGAAAGATGTGAGTGCTTCTGAATGAGGACCAACTTATGTGTGAGCTCCTCTAACATTTTGATTCCAGAAGCAATTAGTGCTAGTTGGTCCGCTTCCCAATTATCTTCTCTGGGAACATGTTGGAATGTCACTTCTTTCAAAGACTCAATGAGTTGTATGGC
Source organism: Zanthoxylum bungeanum (assembly GCA_019454045.1). Classification (NCBI taxonomy): domain Eukaryota; kingdom Viridiplantae; phylum Streptophyta; class Magnoliopsida; order Sapindales; family Rutaceae; genus Zanthoxylum; species Zanthoxylum bungeanum. The sequence goes on along the minus strand of SKCR01047036.1, from coordinate 52,480 downwards.
AGCTGTGAAGTAAGGAGACAATGAAAAACTATTGCACTTGTATTCTCTTGCTATTTGTTTCAACACTAGTTGAGAATCCCAGTTGATCAAGACATTTCATGCTCCCAATTTCTTGAGGATTCCCAGGCCGATGATGAGGGCTTCATACTCTGCTTGATTGTTGGTCCATTCAAACTCTAAATTGAAAGACATGGTTATTTTGGATCCTAGAGGAGAAATGATGATAATTTTTTCTCCTACTGAACTTTTAGTACTGGAGCCATCAAATTAGAGGATTCATGGACCCTTTTCAACCATATACACCTAAAGCTGCAATTTCTACTCATTTTTTATTTCTAAACTATGATGGTCAGCTAAGAAATTTGCAAGGGCTTGCCATTTCATAAATTTTTGAGGGAAATAAATTAAAGTAAATCCACACAAGGCCAAAGATCATTTACCAATCCTTACGATGATCAACGGTCTGTTGAGCATGTACTTGATCAGATTTGTCTGTGACACCACATAAACTCGGAAGGCAATCATATAGTGGCGTAACTTGGTGCAGGCAAAGTACATAGCCAAATATATTTTCTCAATTGGAGAGTAGTTCACCTCTATAGAGGAGAGACTCCTGCTCAAATAGTAAATAGCTTGCTCATGTCATGATAAATTATTTTGAGCCAACAAACGTCCAATTGAGTCATAAGCGATTGATATGTACAATTTGAGAGGAATTCCCTCCCTATGAGGCATAAAGACAGAAGACTTAGTCAAATAATCTTTTATCCTTTTGAATACATGCTGATGCTTCTCATCCCATCTGAACTCTTCCTCGCCTTTAAGTTTAGTAGGTTCGAGAATTCCTTAGTCTTTCCTACAAGATTCACAATAAACCTCCTTACATAATTCATTTACCCTAATAACCTTTGTAATTCCTTCTTATTTCGAAAAGGCTAAACTTTTATGATTACTCTTGTTTTATTCTTATCAATTTTGATTCCTCTCTGGTGAACCAGAAATCCCAAGAAGTTTCATGCTTTGACACCAAAAGCGCATTTGAGATGATTGATATTGAACTTATGTTTCCTCATTCTTTCAAAGCCCCTCCTTAAATAGTCCACGTGATCACTTTCTCTTTTAGATTTCACAACATTATCATCAATGTACACCTCCATAAAATGCCCAATCATATCATGAAAAATAGCAATAATTTCCATTTGGTAGGTAGCTCCAGCATTTTTAAGCCCAAAATGCATGATTACCCACTCAAAAGTACCAATTAAACCAAGATACCTAAAAGAAGTTTTAGAAACATCCTCATTTGCAATAAAGATTTGATTATGGCAAGAGAAACCATCCATAAATGGCAATAAGGCATGCTTTGTAGTGGCATCAATTAAAGTATCAACAATTGGCATTAGATAAACATCCTTAGGAGTGGCATAATTTAAGTCTCTAAAATCAATTCATACTCTCAATTTCCCATTTTTTTTTACTACTGGGACTATATTTGCCAGCCACTGGGCGTACTTGGTTGGCCAAATGAAACCAACCTTCAGTAGCTTTTCAATCTCTTCCTTTACTTTGGCTCCACCTTCTTTGACATTTTTGTTGGAGGGTGGCCGTATGGAATGAAGTCTGGATTGATTGGGACATTGTGTTCGACAAGGCTCCCACTAAAGCTTGACATTTCCTGGTAACTCTAAGTGAAACAGTTTTTATATTCCTATAAAACTTCAATAATTTTGGTTTTAAAGTCATCCTGGAAGAGCTCAGTGACATAAACAACCATTGGATCTTCAAGTGTCCCAAGGTTGATTTCTTTCAGATGATCTAACACTTCAGCTTTACTATCCTCCATCTTTGGAAGAGCATGATCCAACTCATGTAATTGGACTTCCTTCATTTCTTCATATGGTTCCTCCTCAAAAATTACTTCTGCTCCACAAGTCTCCTAAACTTCCTCCATTAATATCATGTCCAGAACATGCTGCATACGTGCTTTTGATACTGCGACTGCATCTACCATATATTTCTCTTCAATAAAGTTAGTCATCAACCTCTGTGATGACAAGCTCCTGCTTGAGCCTAAAAGGCACAATAATATATGACTTTTTGGGCCGATTCCTACTAGCTTCTTTCTTACTGATTGTCATGCTCCTAGGTCCTCTAAGCTTGTTCCTCCTAATAAATTGCACATGACCCAAATCTTATTCGTAATATATAATTTTTATTGAATCAATACTGTTGTGAAAATGCCTCTCATCTGCCCACACTACTTCCACTTTGTCTCATTTCCACAACATGAGGAATTGGTGTAAGGAGGATGACACACAACAATTGGTATGAATCTGATCTCTTTCAAGAAGAGCTTGATAACTGGCACATGAATTCACTATAAAAATACAGACAGTGAAATTTTACTGCCAACAGTAAGCTCCATTGGCAATACCTCAAGTGTTCCGGTTACCTCTCATGTAAAATCTTACACAAAAACCTCTATTGAAATTAGATCATCCTCTGACTTTCCCAATGTCAATAACATCCTGGAAGGCATGACATTCAATGTCGACCCATTGTCCATGAGTACACGGGATACTGGTCTTCCATTTATATGAGCTTTAATATACGTGGGTTTGATATGCTTTGGCATCTCCTCCTTTTGGGCCCCCCAAATTTGATGGCATGAATTTTTATTCCACAGTATGGCTTTTTATTCTTTTCCTCCTTAAATAAAGGCATTTTTCCTAAAGTTCCTACTAAATCCTCAATTCATGCAATCTTCCTTTCATTTTCCTTTTGGAAGTTTAACGACAGAGTCAAACTTGTTGTGACACAACCAAAATGAATAAAGACACCTCTTACCATGAAAGTGTTCTCTACACGCTGCTTCTCTAGTAAATCATCTGAGCTCCCTACTGAATTTTGATCCTCTGTGAACTGTTGGGGTAGGTTCTCAGAGCGACAATCCAGACCGTATTTATATCTGATTCATGAATACGAACATCCTCTTTTCCATAATATTACTTATTTATGGTTGCACCTCTTGTTTTTATATACGTATTCGATCTGATTACGATTAGATTGAAACTAAATGTTGTTTAGTGATATATATATATTAGACAAAAGCCCGATAATATATAATGCAGTACACAGTTACAAAGTTAGTTTGTAATTGACATTGGGAAGTGTCACTGCTAAATGTATATTATCAAATATTGTTCCTGGTCAAGATTCACTAACATGGGTCGGTTAGTCAAATCTGTTGAGACCAGTACATGTCGTATATCGAGACTTGGTCCGATGGTTTATCCCAATGAACTATGAGTCTAGGGAGACTCGTATAGACGTGTAGGTGTTTATAATGGATAAACATTTAATGACTCACCGAAGATTCTTAATGGATGGTACACCAACGTCAATAAGAATCTTCTCGGGTTGAGTAGCATAGTGGTCCTTCGACTTGAGATACCACTGTGGATATATGAGACATCCTCCACACTTAGATAGCAGTCACGTCACCGATCTATTTAGATCAGACCTCTGCCTGTTCATTGGGTGTGGACCGATCCTCAGGATATCCTGTGTGTATCAAGATAAGATCCGTCAGTTCTGTGTACAGAGCATATGTAGTCCATATATGATTAGCAGTTTGTTAAATATGTGGCCACAGTATACTTCGGAAGTAAGTTCCGAATGTTATTTAGAGATTGCTAATATATCCATCGACAGAATAATACCTATAGAGATTTGACGTTTACATCTATATCTCTGGTATTATCAGGATACCTGTGACGGGGGGAGTATACGTATGTAATGACCTCGACCTGTATGATTCAGGTAGTTTATCTGTGGTCGTCATAATTTATGGGTAGGTAAATTATGGACACGAAATTAGATTTTGTGACGGATATACCTGAATCTATAGAGTCTCACTAATGAAATATACTCGTAGAGCACTAGGGTAACTTTTATGAATAATGTTGAATATTTATAAATCGTTTAAACATTAAACGAAAAATACATGCGAACGGGCCGAACCGTCATTTCCTAATTAATGTGTATTTGTATTTAATATATGATATTATTAAATACACATTAATAAATTGTCAAATTAAGGTATTTGACATATATCATTAATATATGTATTTGAGATATTTAAAGTAAATATAATACATATATTTGAGATATTTATATTTAATTAATTAATTAATTATTTAATTGTTAAATGATTAATATAATTAAAATATAAATATCTCACCAAATGATAAAGTTAGGAAATGATTATAAGTGTATATTGTTGACTTATACATTAAAGGAAAATGTTGTCAAAATGGTTTTGTCTAGTTGGATATTTGTTTAATAAGTTAAAATTGAAAATATCCTTATCCTTTTTTCTTACCAAATTTCGGCCATGACCCTAAAATAAATATAATTGTTATATTTTTAAGTTGCTTTTGTTGACTTTTGAATTTTCATTAAAGGTGTAATGATAAAATTTGCAAGTTGATTAAAGTAACTTTAAATGAAATAAAAAAATATCTAGATATTTTATAAACACTCTAAATTTCGGCCAAGCATATTTTAGGGAGTATATATTGTTTGGTTTCACTTTTATGGTTTATGGAGTTCATTAGATACAAAAAAACACAAAAGAAGTTGAGAGAAAAGCTTGAAGGCCTATAGGAAAAACCTTGGAAAAATCATGTTTTTGTAAGTATTTCTTTAAAGTCTTCAACATTGAAATTGTTTCTAACATACTTGGCATCATCTTGTGTTGCTTTGATGTTCTCTCTACTCTTATAGTTTGTGTTTAATTTGTTGTGAACTTGAATGAATGAAGTATGCATGTTAGTAAGCTTGAAATGGTTTCAATGGCTTACCTTTGATTTTTTTTGGAAAATCAAGTTGCCATTCTAGAGTTCTTGAGCCACTCCTTGGTGACCTAGAATTGTTCTAGAGTTATTTCAGAGTGGTGAGACGTATTTGGTGAAGCAAAGAATGAACTAAAGTGTTGGATTTTAAAGATTTGGTTAAATTGGTCAATTTGATGAAATTGACAAATTAGGGTTCTTAACCCACTCCAAATTTGGGGCTTTTCATATATGTGATGTATTATAGTATGAATATGATGCATGTAAAATTTTAGGTTGATTAGGTTGATTGGATTTGATCTTTGCTTGTTTTGAACAAAAATGACTAAATCACAATTAATTGAAAATTTGTGGGTCTCTTGGCAATTTCAGAAATTATTGGGGATTTGTTGCAAATATGATTTTGATGTATTGGATATGTTGGAAATCATTTTAGAAGTGATTTAGAATCATCCAAAATTATATTTGACAACTTTTGGACTAAAATGATAAATTAACAAAGTTTTGGGGCAATTCGGTAATTACCAAGAAATTTGATTTCTTGTGTAATTTTTCAGAATTTGATAATTAGATAATTAAATAAATAAGTTTATTTAATTGATCCGAGAAAAAGTTTTGAAATTGGAAAATTTTGATTTTCCGTGATTCCGCTGCGTTACCGATATTCCCCCTTAAAACCCCATCAAAATGGTATCAGAGCGAGTCTGATTCTGGACACCCCGATATGATTAGCCCTTTAAAATCTAGTGCTTGTTCTTTTCTTTACTTGATACATGCATGCTTTCATTTAATTTGATTAAATTTAAAGTGTATGACGCTTTATGCAAAATCTAGTAACTGGTATTTGGAATACTTATTTCTTGGTCCGTCTTGTCAATACGGTTTATAAATATTTTTCAGTGACTACATCTGAGACCGTGCCTCTGCTGTGAGGGTGTAGCCGATAGAGATTTATTTATGTCGGATGTATATAAGATACTAGATAAATTCAAGCGAAAGAGGAATCATGAACGTGCCCTAGCTGTCAGGGTTACGCAAGTAACTTGAGTTTATCATTGACGAGTTTAACCTTGATACGTCTCCTTGTGGGCCTGCCTTAACAGCGACAATGAGAAACGACCAGGACTGGAAACCCATGAATCATTAGTGAGTGATTGACAATGAGTTGTCTACCTGTGAATATACGTAGGCGAGACCGTGCCTCTGTCGTGAGTCAAAATATATTCACGGGGTCCTCTTCCCATTATGGAATTCGATTTAATTATTAAATTCTCATTTTTCTGTTGGGGATTACGGTATTACGTAAAATAGTGGGAGGCACTGCTAAGTTTAAAAATTCCATAACTTAGGCAGTGTGTATTATTATGGAAATAGCCGCTTGTTTGTTTCCTTATTCTATTGTTTATATAGAATTGAACTTTTATTTACTGCACACATATTTATGATATGTTATCTGACTTGACTATAGGTTGCAGTTATTCTAGAATAGGTTCTAGATACTACTAGACTAGGATATTATTAGATTGGTTTAAACCATCGAGAACTATTGTTCCGATTTTCTTCAAAAATCAAGATGGTTAATGACTTAGTTTCTAAGTCATGATAGATAATCTAGATAGATATCCCTTTTAGGATATAATACTTTAGAGAGAATATTTTCTTATGCAGTAAGAATTGACTTGAATTAGTTCATGTCTCAAGATTCTTGACTGGCATTAAGAAAGCCTCATTAGGTTTTTGTTTATCTAGTAATGACGTTTCTTAGCTTTAATGACCTATAGAGGCAATGTGTCTGACACAATTTGCTAATCAATTATTTGCAATTGTTGTGAATAGTTGAATGCAAATAGTAAAGCTATAGAAAAGAGATGCGTATAGTTGTGTATAGAAAATATCAATTTTCACAATACTACAACTATAGGTATTGGATATCAGATCTCCCGTCTAGTTATTTAAAATATTAGTTAATGATTGTTTTGATATTTGATATCGGAACTTGCGACTATTGGATAGTTACTTGTTCTTTATAAACAATTGTTATATATATTTTAAATATAACTAGTAGTGTCATTGACGTAGAGATAAACATTAAAAATTATTCGGTAAAGTAAATAATTTAGAACGGTGTTTTAGGAGATTTTATCACTTAAGCATTGGATGCTTATTCCGTATGGTAAAAGATGGTTAGATACGAGATCACACCAAATATCCTTATCCATTAACGAATATTGTATTCGGGAAGGTGATTAAGATCTCGTTTAACCAATGATTGTCATTGGACCACCAGATTTATTTAACTGATACATTGGATGTATGTAGTTTAATAAATTGTAATTGCTTAAGGTAGTTTTCTTTACTTCGTAACTTAGTTTATGAATTGTAATTACTTAGTTACGTGTTTCTGAAAGAACACATATTGAACATTTTGAAATGATCAAGAACTTTCAATCTGTTATGATGAAACGTAGATTGAATATTTTTGACTTGTTCAAATATATTCAATCTAAAGTTTTTAGAGAACTCTATCCTCAAAATTCATTACATGTCTTTGAACTGTTCAAAGATCTTTGATACGATCTAACATATGAATTTAAAGCAATTAGTTCTAAGGTTATTCAGTGAATATGATTCTTATTCAACATTATTCTTCCACGATTCCATCTTGATGGAATTGAGTAGTGGGAGCAGTAGAATATTATATGATTTGATTCGTTTGATATTGAATGTTACCGAATTAGTTTCAATACTATTAGGGATATGCTCCAGTAACACTAATTCATCTTTTTAATTTAGGTTCCACTAATTTCTTCAGTTACATATATGATATGTATAGGTAGAAAATTTGAATCTTGAAATGTTTAAGATTTGAATATTTCTTTTATATAATAGTTATATAATGGAAATTACTTACGCCTTGGAGGTATAAGTAAAAGTTTATCGTTTATTCTGTTTAATAGAATATTGTATTCTATTTAATAGAATATATTTCCTACGATCCTAAGTAATAAAATCGTTTTATTACTTGGTGTGTAACATCAGATGTTAACAATTGTAGAAAAGACTTGACTTATTGAAGTCAAATGTGAGAATGATAAACTATAAATGGAACTACTTAATTAATAAGATGAAACAACCCTTATACATCATATATATAAGTCTAATAGGATATCAGAATCATTTACGAGTATTTGATCCTTAATGGTTCTGTTGTTTTCTTACTAAAGAAAATTATCATATAACTTATAATGGAAGCGATATTTGATATCGATTCTGGAAGTTCATCATTGAACCATAGATTTAAGATTGTTCATAACTTACTACGATCAAGTTTTGAACTTGATTAAGCTTTCATTATGAATTAGTTCATGATATGTGCTAATTGTTTGCGCAGCGAAAGCGGTGTGAGCTTATTAAAGGTTTGACCTTTATAGTATGACAGTGAGAAAAGTTATACTCAGCAATCTATTGTAGATTCTGAGGAAACTTGTCTCTAGTCACATTAATTGAACAATTTAAGATCTGTTGGTTAATGTTGATATTAAACTGTACATTTTAGCTAAAGAATGCAAAGTCGCATTTTTTGAATGACTTATTCAGATAAGAGATCAGTTGTGATTTCTTTTTTTGAAGAGTTCATTCTGGAATGGCCCTAGAGTTTGTGTTCTGCTGAGATCGCAGTTTAGTGTGCTAACTTATAGAGCCTATTGTAGACTCGGATAAGTCTTTCCGAAATCTGTGTTCTCTGTTTTTGATATCGTCAGATTGTCTGATCTTGTCAAAGTATAGAGAATACATATGTGTTTGAAGGGTTAGTGGGAGCGTACAAATTACTTTCTAGTGTTATATATCCTAACAACATTATCATTATTATAGTAATAATGAGATGTTTGTAAGGTAAAAGCTTTACCTAAGTCTTCTTTACTCCGTGAAAGCAGTGTGAGTAGTCTCTGTTATATACGATATAAAGTTTTATATAAGATATAAAACCAAGAGACTTGTGAGATACTCCTATTATTCGTGCATTAGATATGATCTAATAAAGGACATAACTAGGCTATATGTATGACAGTTAGTATAACTGTTTGACAGTTAATGTGTGTCTTGTATATAATATTCATCTTTCGTAAAGGATGATTCCTTTTTAGAAAGAGATATTGATTAGAATGTCTAATCAATCTTATGTATCATATGATGATGACATAATGAATACTTTATCATGTGCGATTAAAGATATCGATTTAATCGTAATTGTTACGAGTTATTTTGATATCTTATATACCATAGGATGGATCTTGAAACACGTTCTTTGTGATCTTTGAGATATTAAGAACGAGTTTCTAATTCATGGAGATACAGTCTGCAACCATTAGGGTCATATTAGTTTTGAGACTAATTATGACGTTAGACAGTCTACGTCATAAAGAGTCACAAAAGATGCAGTGGGAGTGTCACGAAGGATTCTACTATTTAGTGGAATTAGATGCAACTTATGAAGTATTGACTTATGAAGTTCCATAGTGGCCTGGACAAATTATAAGTTTTATATATTGATGTTGTGCTTGCGGTTGTCTTCATAGTATTTTGGATTTGCTCCGTAAATACTTGGACAACTCAGTAGTTGTAGCACAATACTGATGTAGCATCAGAGTCATATTAATGTATAATTTAGATTCTACAAAATATGATTGATGATGGTTATGGGAACGATGGAGTTTGTTTGACAAACTCAATATGTCATAGCGGACCTGTTTCTTTTTGCCTACCTCTTGAGTACTGGGTGAGCTTTTGAGGGCCATGTGCATACGATAAACATTGAGATGTGTATATGATATCGTGGATTGGCACTAATGCAAGTGGGAGAAATTGTTAGGGTTGGTGCTTAGAACGCCAATCCGGACCGTATTTATGTCTGATTCATGAATATGAACATCCTTTTTTTCCATAATATTACTTATTTATGGTTGCACATCTTGTTTTCATATACGTATTCAATCTGATTACGATTAGATTGAAACTAAATGTTGGTTTAGTGTATGTATATATTAGACAAAGACCCGATAATATATAATGCAGTACACATTTACAAAGTTAGTTTGTAATTGACATTGGGAAGTGTCACTGCTAAATGTATATTATCAATACTGTTCCTGGTCAAGATCACTAACACGGGTCGGTTAGTCAAATCTGTTGAGACCAGTACATGTCGTATATCGAGACTTGGTCCGATGATTATCCCAATGAACCATGAGTCTTGAAGACTCGTATAGACGTGTAGGTGTTTATATGGATAAATATTGAACGACTCACGAAGATTCTTAATGGATGGTACACCAACGCAATAAGAATCTTCTCGGGTTGAGTAGCATAGTGGTCCTTCGACTTGAGATACCACTGTGGATATATGAGACATCCTCCACACTTAGATGGCAGTCATGTCACCGATCTATTTAGATCAGACCTCCGCCTGTTCGTTGGGTGTGGACCGATCCTCAGGATATCCTGTGTGTATCAAGATAAGATCCGTCAGTTCTGTGTACAGAGCATAGGTAGTCCATATATGATTAGCAGTCTGTTAAATCTGTGGCCACAGTATACTTCGGAAGTAAGTTCCGAATGTTATTTAGAGATTGCTATATACGTCGACGGATAATACCTATAGAGATTTGACGTTTTACATCTATATCTCTGGTATTATCCGGATACCTGTGACGGAGGGATTAATACGTATGCAATAACTCGACCTGTATGATTCAGCTAGTTTATCCGTGGTCGTCATAATTTATGGGTGGGTAAATTATGGACACGAAATTAGATTTTTTGACGGATTACCTGAATCTAGAGAGTCTCACTAATGAAATATACTCGTAGAGCACTATGCAACTTTTATGAATAATGTGATTATTTATAAATCGTTTAAACGTTAAACGAAAAATACATGCGAACGGGTAACCGTCATTTCCTAATTAATGTGTATTTATATTTAATATATGATATTATTAAATACACATTAATAAATTGTCAAATAAAGGTATTTGACATATATCATTAATATATGTATTTGAGATATTTAAGTAAATATAATACATATATTTGAGATATTTGTATTTAATTAATTAATTAATTAATTATTTAATTGTTAATGATTAATATAATTAAAATATAAATATCTCACCAAATGATAAAGTTAGGAAATGATTATAAGTGTATATTGTTGACTTATACATTAAAGGAAAATGTTGTCAAATGATTTTGACTACTTGGATATTTGTTTAATAAGTTAAAATTGAAAATATCTTTATCCTTTTTTCTTACCCAAATTTCGGCCATGACCCTAAAATAAATATAATTGTTATATTTTTAAGTTGCTTTTGTTGACTTATGAATTTTCATTAAATGTGTAATGATAAAAATTTGCAAGTTGATTAAAGTAACATTAAATGAAACAAAAAAATATCTAGATATTTTATAAACACCCTAAATTTCGGCCAAGGCATATTTTAGGGAGTATATATTGTTTTGTTTCACTTTTAGGGTTTATGGAGTTAATTAGATACAAAATAAACACAAAAGAAGTTGAGAGAAAAGCTTGAAGGCCTAAAGGAAAAACCTTGGAAAAATCATGTTTTTGTAAGTATTTCTTTAAAGTCTTCAACATGGAAATTGTTTCTAACATACTTGGCATCATCTTGTGTTGCTTTGATGTTCTCTCTACTCTTATAGTTTGTTTTTAATTTGTTGTGAACTTGAATGAATGAAGTATGCATGTTAGTAAGCTTGAAATGGTTTCAATGACTTACTTTTGATTTTTTTGGAAAATCAAGTTGCCATTCTAGAGTTTTTGAGCCACTCCTTGGTGACCTAGAATTGTTCTAGAGTTATTTCAAAGTGGTGAGGCGTGTTTGGTGAAGCAAAGAATGAACTAAATTGTTGGATTTTAAAGATTTGGTTAAATTAGTCAATTTGATGAAATTGACAAATTAGGGTTCTTAACCCACTCCAAATTTGGGAATTTTCATATATGTGATGTATTATAGTATGAATATGATGCATGTAAAATTTTAGGTTGATTGGATTTGATCTTGGCTTGTTTTGAACAAAAAGGAATAAATCGCAATTAATGAAAATTTGTGGGTCTCTCGGTAATTTCAGAAATTATTGGGGATTTGTGCAAATATGATTTTGATGTATTAGATATATTGGAAATCATTTTAGAAGTGATTTAGAATCATCCAAAATTATATTTGACAACCTTTGGACTAAAATGATAAATTAACAAAGTTTTGGGGCAATTCGGTAATTACCAAGAAATTTGATTTCTTGTGTAATTTTTCAGAATTTGATAATTGGATAATTAAATAAATAAGTTTATTTAATTGATCCGAGAAAAATTTTTGAAATCGGAAAATTTTGATTTTCCGCGATTCCGCTGCGTTACCGATATTCTCCCTTAAAACCCCATCATGAAATTCCTGTAAAATTTTGATTTGGCTTTCATGGGCTCCAATGCTAACTCCTTATTCCTCTTTAAAACAACCCTTTGGCGTATGAGTCTTCTCTTCTAGGTCCGGGAAAGTTTCTCAGGAAACTTTTTGTGCTCCACCATGTGCCATTGATTGTTTGGCCAAACCCTTGGAGGAGCCACAAATCTCGGCCGTCTCTTTTGGACAGAAATATAAGGTGGCTTGGTTTTTGGAGGAAACCAAGTTCTGATTGTGTGCTCCTTCCTAGGGTTCCATCCTGCTTGATCTTCTTGCTCCAAGTATTTCCTGGAACCCAAATCTTACGGATTACCCTTCCTAAACGGGTTTATTTGTTCTTTCCTCTTTGTCTCCTCTTCAAATTTAGCATTTCCTGCAAGTCAAAAGTAATAGTGTTTACATTGGCTATTGGAGGAAATGAATCTTCATCAATCAACATGGTTTCCTTATTCTCAGTAAATTTTAGAACTCATTTGTTGATTCTGTCCTGCACCGCACTTTTAAAACCCCAGCAAGAGTTAGTTGAATGATTGTAAAGGTTGTTATACTTACAATATTCTCTTCCTTTGAGCTCTTCATTGGTAGGAATTTTATATCAGAAGGCAATGTCATGAACTTCTCTTTCAGGAGGAAATCAAAAAATTCTCTCGATTTTGACAACATCGAAGGAAAACTGCGAGGCACTGGAATTGGTTGTCTTCTTCTATACTTCTGGTGTTTCCCTAACTAGGAGAGAATAGATACATGATCATGAACTGTTAATATCTGCCACTACTATTTCTATATCATCGACTTCCTGACAGTAAGTTCTCATAGATGCTTTCTTCCAGTGGCTTTCCTCCCTCAACAACTCCTCGTATTCAGCCACTTTAGTAGCTAACTCATAGAAATCTTTGAATTTCATTCCATGAAATTTCTTCATAAGCTCTATATCTAAGCCTCTTTGTGCCATATTTACGAACTCTGTCTCCGGAAAATAAATCTTGCATCGGTTCCTCATCTTCTTAAATTGAGCAATGAAACGGTCTGTCGTTTCTCCACTCCTCTGTGTCACCCTAGACAGTTCTTCCATGCATACCTCTGGTTCAGCTCTGAAAAATTCGGTGTGATACTGCCTCTCCATTTTCTGCCAGGTGAACACTGAGTTCCTAGGCAGAGTGTCATATTAGGTAAAAGTTATTCCTATCAAAGAATAATGAGATAATCTTAGCTTAAAATTTGAAAAGTTTTCATAATTCGCCATTTTTCCACAATGGATGGTGAATCTGGCTATGTGCTCCAAGGAGGATTGGTCATCATCTCTGAAAAATAGCAAGAAATCTGGAATCATGTATCCTTTAGGATATGGATTTTCTTTATCAACTGCATCAGGATAAGGCTTGTGAAATTCAGGATGGCCAATTTTCCTCAGCCTTGATCCATAGAGTTTTTACACCACTTCCCTTACTGTTTCTGCATCCACGTACTGGGGAATATGCACTAGTGTGGGATTTCCTCTGTTAAACAGTAAATGATTGGGCCCTAGTCTCATTCCTCCATGTGCTCCCTCCTCATAAACTGTAGGATGGTTGTTCAGATTCGTGGCTCCAAAAAATTATTGATGAGACAAATGAGCCATAGGTCTGCCATTACTAAAACGACGGCCATTGGTAGTAGAAATCCTGCTAAATCCTCTAACTTTTTCTCTCATGTGAGGAGGTTGGTATATGTCTTCCACTGAATGAGGAGAGGAGGAGGATGATGAGTATTTGGCCCATAATGACGGGCATGCCATGTGTTTCCTGAGATTCTCTAGAGGATTACCCACCGAGTTCCTTCTGCCTAATTGGCCTAGAAATTGCTTCATGCCATTCATTCATCTCATTCTTGGAAGTTTGCCCAGACATTTGTTGTTCCATCATTTCTAGAGTTTATAAGATTTTCTCTTGGCTCTTTCTTATTATATCTATAAAAGTAATTAGATCAGTACTAAAATTATTAAGTGAACTTGTATTACTTGAGGTTCCAACAACAGGTCATGTTGGAGTATGGTTTGCCAGACTGTGGATTTCAAGAGAAGTTCGATTCCTCTCAATTTGCTCCACCTGGTGTGGAACGATTCCTTCTTGTCATTGTCCTACTGTTGTAGGAGCAACATCCACATCAGATGTGACAATATCTTTCTAACATTACTTCTTATCTTTGGAGGCATCCTACTAGTCGATCCCACCGGGCGTGGCAAAAACATTATTGGCTCCCAAAATAATGTGTTGCGCAAGCGTGTCAGATGAGTGAATCCTCAACGTGAAAAACTGACTTCTATCAAGCGATTGTAAAAAAATTACGGGTTCTCCAAAGCCTGCAAGTGATAGGCAATTGGAATCTAGGAGGATGCTAATAAAATGCTAAGAATTAAAAGTTACTGGAACATAAACTTTACTGCAATTGAAACTTAAAATTACTGAATTTAATTGGAATTGAAAATAAATCCTAATTACAAAAAAACTGGAAAACTACAGAGAAAATTAACTACATAGAGTAATTGAAAATTGTAATTGGTGTTTTTTAATCGATGTGTTCGAGAGCTCTTCCTATTGGCTCCTCTTTAAATTTTGTGGCTCCTGGAAATAACTTCCTTAAATTATTATTTTATTTTACTAAAGTATTCCATGTGGATCGATCACGATCTTACCGAGTTATTTTATTATTTGGACACTCTTATTCTTGAGAATTAAAGATCCGCTTTTTGAGCGTTTCAAAACACATATTAACCTTCTTCATTCTCATGCATAAGGATTTAAACAAGGTTTGTCTCTCAATAGACAATAACTGATAAGTAGTAAGAGAATCAACATACCACTATTATAACGAATTTAATATAATTAGGGTTCCAACACTAAAGAAAAAACTTAATAACACTATAAATTCTATTAAGACTTTGTAGGCTATTTAGAGAGAAATAAAAAAAAATCCAAAATTTAGTTGTATAATCCTCATTTTATAATACTCATAGAAAATACAAATTGTTAACGGGTGATTTTCGTCCCAGTGACAGTTTCGAGATAACCCTCCCGAGACAATCCTCATTCAACCTTGAATTTGTTTGGTTAGGGGAGACCAAAAACAAAAGTGGCAAAAGACAAAGCAAGCAAAAAATCGACAAATAGCGTTTAACGTGGTTCGGCGGAGCTAATCCAGCCTACGTCCACGGGCACAAAATAGATGAGGTGATTTTATTACCAAACTGAACTCTACCGACCTGTTTATGGACATGTCTAACAGTAACCGAGCTATCGGTCAATCTTTGAGTTTCTTACAAGTAATACTAGAATGAAAAGTTTTTCAACCCTTACAAATGAGATCACCATTCCCTTATATACTAATGAATACAAGACACTGTTCTCATATCTTTGTGACGTCAGTGCCGCAGGTTTTCGGTGATTTGACTGACTCTATGCCCCAACTGCCTCGTCGAAAGTTGAATCCTGCAATATTATTTCTTGTCACCTCACGCAGTAAAATACGTTATTATACTTTATTATTAATGATGACAGCCTGTAAGATCTTTAGTACGAAAATCGATTTCGAAAGGAAAGGTCCAAACTACCATGGTCACGCGTCGGTCACCAGAAGATCGACCAATAGACTTGCCGAACACTCCGACTGGCCCCGTCCCGGCCCATAATATCTGAGCTCACCAACTCATCCCAGGAGGAAGATAAAACCAAACCAAGCTACCGGACTAATGTGGTGGGCTTCGGCTTTGATGTTGTCGGCCTTTGAAGTTTGCACCGCATTGTGTCCTCTGGTCGGTAAGATCCGGGAAACAATGTCTGGATTCTTAAATTGTCTGAGAGCTGACTAATACCTTCGAACATCTTAACTTCATAAAGAGGGAAATTCCATCTCTGCCTTTGCCAAACTGTTCAATTACCTCAGTTGCAGAAATACCCATCAACATTTTTCCTCTAGTTCTCGGTTCCAACGAATGTAGCGATAGCGAGTTGGTACTGGGAACTACAAAGTCAGAAGTGTGCTGATTAACCGATTGGTGGTCGGCTGAGGCGTCTTCATTTTCTCGGTTCATGAGGATTCTGATTCCTATCCATGGGGGGAGGTCTTCCGGTCTCAAGCTGATGACAAGCCTCTTGATAGGACGTAACTCGACCCTGAGTTGAGGAATAAAGCATCGGTGGAACGAATCCAGCCCCGAGCAGGTGGAACGAATCCAGCCCCGAGCTAGTGGAACATAACAGACTCGGCGGAATGAATCCATCCCCGAGCTGGTGGAACATAACAGACTCGGCGGAATGAATCCAGCCCCGAGCTGGTGGAATATAACAGACTCGGCAGAACGAATCCTGCCCCGAGCTCGTGGAACATAACAGACTCGGAGGAACAAATCTAGCCCCGAGCTGGTGGAACATAACAGAATCGGCGGAACGAATCCAGCCCCGAACTGGTGGAATATAACAGACTCGGAGGAACAAATCTAGCCCCGAGCTGGTGGAACATAACAAACTCGGCGGAACGAATCCAGCCCCGAGCTGGTGGAACATCTGAGACTTACATGAGGGAAGATTTTCAACCTCTGAGGATCCCGGTGCGGGCGTCATCTTGCCGGGCATCGGTGAAAAATAAAAATGGAACAAGATAAAGTTAACAAAATGGAGGTGGCTTAGCACATACTCCAAATAAACCCGAAAAGAATAACAACTCTGGTGCCCCGAGGCAGTGTCCTGCCTGGTGCCTCCCAAAACACAATTTTGAATTTTACAACTCAGCGTCCCGGCTAGCCGGGCTACGGATTGGTGAGCGACTGAGACCCTGATGGCAGAAACCTACTCATGCTGGGCGGATCTGGAGTCTGCAAGCTCTATGAGGGCAGAAACCTCCCCATGCCATGCTTCTCCCGATCCGAGGCGGTTAGGCAGATACCCCACGGGGGAAGAAAACACCCCGTGTGCTCCATCCATTGGGTGTTTCTCAACGAGACTCACCAGCCGACTCGCAGGGGAAGAAACCTCCATGGGTCTGGTTTACCCGGGGCCGTCCCCATGCCACGTGCTCCGATGGTTCTCAGCGGGATTCACCAGCCGACTCACAGAGGAAAAAACCTTCTTGGGTCCGGTTTACCCGAGCTACTCCTCAAAGATGTGAGTCATGGGGTAGTAACACTCCGGCTTTGGGGGTTTTATAATGACACCTGGGATTGGCATGATGCGAGGGGTTTGAGCTTTTCCCACATGTACCCCATCCCTTGATGCGTTCTGGATCCTCAAAGGTGCAATGAGCCAGGTCGGAAAACTTCCACCCGGGGGTTTGATAATGACACTCGAGATTGGCGTGCTATGGGCTTGGTGCCCTTCCCGACTACCGATCACCCCTTTGCTTCGAGCACATTCCAAGAATATTGAACAGGGCTTTCTCATTCAATTATTAAACAAGTAAAGTGGACAAGTTTTAAAATTCAAAAGAGAGAGAGAGTCATGTTCATATTCATGGGATCTACCGCCCTTCTTACAACTCTTTGTGGGTCATTTCAAGAGAGACTCTACAATAATTTTTCGGTACTGGTCGGGTCATCCAATGACTTTGCAGTTTAAAGAAAAGTTCTACTGGAAATATTTCCTCAGCATCTAGGCGTTCCAGGGCTTCTTGAGCCAGGTACCGTCCAACTGCTCCAAAAGATAGGTACCCGGTCTGTTGGTTTGCTCTAAGCTTCCCAAGATCATAAATCAAGCATGAAACAAGTGTAAATACAATCAAAGGAGGTGCGGAATAACTCACATTGATCGGTATAGATGCAACGAAGTTGAAGACCGTACTGCTTTCTCCTTGCTCGGCAGTGGACTGCTCGGTGTAGAGGTTGCATGGTAGTGGGTGGATCTCCTCCATGAAGAATCGGCCATGGACACCATTAAAGCTCCAAGCTTTGTTGATAATCTTCCATGCTCACGAACTCACTGCCCTAACACCTTGGTATGCCTCCTAGAGTGTGCTAGCACCTTGATCTTGCAACAAAATCAAGTCTTTTCTTCCTTGTGTTTCACGGTGATGAACCAGAAAATGAAGAACAAGAATCGGTCCAAGACCGAGAGAGAAGAAGAGAAGCTTTTGGCTCCAAAAACCCAATACCGTAAAAGGGAGAGAGAGAGTGGCAAAAGAAAAAATGTAAAAGGTTTATTTATATTTTCCAAAAAATTAATAAACCATTTACAGTTTTCAATTTCAAAAAGCAAGCATTAAATGCTTTCTTTCATCTCACATCAACTCACATTAATCTATCAAATGTCACATCACTCAAAGTGACATGTGATTTGACGTTTGATGTGACTTGCAATTTGACGCTTGATTTGACTTGCGTGCCACACTCGAATTCGAAATGCGAATACGCTCGCAAATAATCCCGGGCTCGGGTTCGCTAATTCCAAATTAACGAATTTTCCGTTGCGTCGTAATTAAATGATTACGCCTAGCGAAATCACTATTCACGTCGCTAACGAATTAATTCTAAATTAATTCGTTTGCCCGAATTAAAATCTAATTTTAATTTCGCGTCGAAATCCAATTTCTTATAATATATCAAATATATTATTTTACCGATTAATTCCAAATTAATCGTTCTCTCTCTTTAATTGATATTTTATCCCAGATAAAATATCTCCGCAATTAATCCCAGATTAATTTTCTCTCTCATTAAATTAATCTCAGATTAATTAAAGTGCGAGTCATACGTCATCGGTGAATCTTCGGGGAGCGACCCATGAGATCTCCGGATATGTTGGCAGTAAATCGGGTCGTCGGACTATCCGAACACGTAAGTACCTTGTACTACGTTTACACCGATTCACAAGACAAGGTTGGCTTCTAGCAAAACGTCATGCCTACCCAATTCTCCATAAACATGCTTACAGGAATAAGCGATCTATATCAGGCGTAGTATACGTGGTATTGCGTATTTCGATCCAGTATCAGATGATCACGTGCTAGGTCTGGGGCTGGAATTGTGTATGCCCTGTACGAAGCACATGTCGGATGTCTGGTAACTAGTCTCTATATCGGATAACTATGACCTAGTCATATTATCCCGATGACTGCAGTACTTAAGAGAACCAGTACTGTATCCTACGTAACCATCATCTCCATATGACTGGAGTGACACTTCTGTCTTGACATCACACCCAACACACTACGATTCTCAATATACCAAGCATTGGCGTACACAGAACCTATTAAAGCCCTGGATGACCTCAACCAAAGTATATTGATTGTCGCAAGTATTAGCGGTGCAAGTCTCAGGTTAAGACCAAATACACCTACCCTGATTTCGGACTTCCATAGACATATAGTCATACTACCAATGGAATTTCGATGGGGTCTATCCAGAGCGAAGCTGTTTCCCGTACCATCGGTAAAACACAACCTCCTATTACACTTGCATGAGTATCATATACCCAAATATATGAGAACTATGCCGTTGTGCCCTCACAACACACACAAGTGTAATACTAGTCTTTTACGTATTTATCGATGTCCAATCTTGATAATACTCTGACTATGGATATTTAATGATTTATCCTACGTGGACTGATACTGTCTCATATCATTCTCCGTCCAGGAACAAATCATAGGGACCTCTCATCATTTATACATCTAGGTGATCTAATCACAAATGATAAGAGTGCAATCTCCTTTGTCACATAGTTAATTTGTACAACAACACAATGATCTGTACAAATAGTGACGCTATGGGTCATAATTGTCCAACAATCTCCCACTTGACCTATAGCCAGTCACTCGAGTGATTGACACCCGAACTATGTACGGTTCGCTCAAATTGCTGAGAAAAGGTTTTTGTCAGCGGATTTTCATGATTATCGTCTGATGCGATTTAATCGATCATCACATCGCCACGATGAATGATCCGAACGAATCAGATGAATATCGAAGTATTTATGAGACCACTAATTCTTTAGCATGGGTTGTAGCCTAGCTCAGCTGCTAAAGGAACTATATCTAATCTAATTAGATTTGTTTATCGACCCAGAAGGCTTCTATTGTCGCTTCAGCTACAGCAATAACCCGTATTTGTTGTTTACTCGGTAACAGTATCTTGCTTGAAAGATTTCCAACTCACTATACCGTTATTCAAACTTTATAGTACCATTTGCGACTTTCAGTCATCTTTATCGGTTTAGGAAACTTGCAGTAGTGATCTCAGTCACTTCAAGTTCTCCTTCTCAATTGCTTAAGACAACATCCTTAGATCTCTAAGATACTAATGGATGTTCTTAATATCAATCCAGTGACTATCACTTAGATTGACCCGTTTGTGAATCATATGCTCAAAGCGTATGAGACACCAGGTCACATACATTTTTCAATGTACGATTTTCTCGGAGAGTTTCATGAAAGCCAAACTTTCACCGATAGTTTTATGGGAATCTCATTTCCAAGAAATGACATGTCATCATTATTTATATAGGACAGCCACTGTCAGTGCGCTCCCACTAACCCTCTTATATACACAAGAATCATTTTCGTTTTGAATTAAATCATAAACCATTATGATTACATCAAAACGACGATTCCAAGAACCTATGTTTGCTTCAATCCAAACATGGATCGAATAACTTACAAACCTTGTTTGCTAGTTATGGTACGACAAAACCGACAGGATGTTGTAAACATCCTCCAACTGGTTTCCTTTTCAGGAAAGCAATTTTCCCGTTAAGCTGACATATTTCATTTATGAAACATGCAGCATTAGCAAGCATTATCCAAATGGATTCATCATGGCAACAGTTAAAAGGTTGAATCGAAATCAACATAATGTTGATAACGATACCTTTCCGTTAAAAGCCTAGCTTTATATGTTGGTATGTTGTCATCCATGTATGTCTTCCTGGAAGACCTATACAGTACCATTAGGCACAATGCCTTGCGGTACATCAACTAGTGTCCAAACTTGTTGATATACATGGAATCCATTTCGGACTCATGACACTTTGTCATAATAGGGAGTCGATACCTTGTATCACTTCCTCATACGTAGTCAGATGGTATTCCTCAAGAGATTGACATCTTTACGAGGTGAGATCAGAAACCCACACCCCAGGTTGTTTTCTGACTCTCTCCGACTTACGCGGTTCTTGTGTATTCGAAGATTAATGGTAATAGTTTCATCCTTGATGAAATATTTTGTGTTCCATTAGGAATCGGTGCCTTGGAATAGTATTACTCCGATTTTCATCGAGTTTTACTATCCTCCAATTTACCACTACATATAGGTATTCCTCTTAGGAAAAACCACATGGTGAGCAACAATCTAATTGTTCTCTCGTGAGTTGTATAAGTACAATACTTATGGTATCCCTAGGATAACCTACAATTGACACTTATCCAATTTGGGTTTTATTTTGGTATCATCCAAACGTATGCCTAGTGTGGGACACAGGAACTGGATGACGCATGCTGTCCCGGGCTCGCGGCCCGGTTGGGAGTACGAAGTAGCTCGCGGGGGACTAAACCGGAGAATAATGGAGTCGCCACCTGGTGTGAATCGGGAAAATGAGATTTAAGGCCGCACTCACCCCTCGCAATGGATGACCTCAAACCGTTGGGTTCGGAATGGTTTCTTACTTATGTCACTTGTAATGAAAGGATTTATATAATAATTTAATCAAGTTTAAATAACACTTGTTTCCAAGAGTATCATGCTTCTAAATTCACATGTACAAGATAAAACTTACACCTAAATTTACATATATTTCACATCTAAGATTGCATGCTTGAAAGTACATCAAAGTAGCAACGAACATACAACTTCATTGGCATATTATATTCACGAAAAACACAAGCACACACACTAACCACACAAGCACACATGTGAGCACTTTTCCAAGTGGTACGTGGAATTGTATCCCAAGTACAGACCGCACTACCGTCCATTCGAAATCGGCTACGGAATTTATGTCTGGGTTTCCATCCGATATACCACAAGAAATAATACTCAAATGCTATCATGACATGGATATATGAATTGTAATACGATACGTTGAGCCAAGACGAAGGTAAATGATGCAACCAATGGGATAAACATGCTTTTCACTATGATGCGTACAAAGATAAGAATGACTATATGGGATTTCATAATACATGCATGAATGGTATAGTTGGCTTTATGTGAGAGTTGTGAGTGTGTGCGTGAGTGCAAGGTGGCTTTATGGCGTGAGGAGTTGTGCTTGTGGTAAGCGGCTTAATGGCAGGCGAATTGCGTGAATTGTTTGAGTGTGTGGGGACTGTTTGTATTTCAGGGCGTGAAGGCAATGGTAGGGAATTAGCGATAGTCAGTGGGTGAGTATTAGGTTAGTGTACTGGGCTGTATATGCGTGAGTGAATGGCAGTGTGTGCGTGAGTGAATGGGACGTGAGCGTGGGTGTTGTGGCATGCAGGTCTGGGTGGCAGTTTTAAGAGGGTTTCGTGCGCTGATTTGTTTGTTGGTTAAGGGCAGTTTGTGAATATGGCTCACGTGGACAGTGAAGGTGAGTGGTGCGCCTGTTATGGGCTTTAGGCGCTAAGGCAATATGGTGCGTGGAGTGTGGCTATGGGTTTGGCTGAAGCAAGGGCTGAGAATATGGGTACACCAATGACAATAGGTCGAGCCAAGACAGGGATAGACGATGCAATCAATAGATGAAAGACACGGCAAATATCGTGGTAAAGGTAGCCTTTTAGGCTTTTCTTCCCCCAAATGGAGAACCTTTTAATCCAACACAATAAGCCCATGCGCCTTTCGTTACGATGAGTACAAAGATAAAGATAACTATATGAAATTTAGTATGTCCGATTGAACATATCTTGTATTCAACCGAACACACATCAACCGGTGCGGCAAAGCATCGTGGTAAAGGATTTTAACCCCTCCAAATAGGGGACCTTTCATCGCACTTACTAAGCCCATGCGCTCGATTGAATCATGCATGCAAAGAATTAAAAACAATAATATCAAACTTAGTATGCCCAATTGAACATATCTTGCATTCAACCGAACACACATCAACCTGCGCGGCAAAGCATCGTGGTAAAGGGTTTTAACCCCTCCAAATATGAGACCTTTCATCGCACTTACTAAGCCCATGCGCTCGATTGCATCATGCATACAAAGAATTAAAAAGGAATAATATCAAACTTAGTATGCCCGATTGAACATATCTTGCATTCAACTGAACACACATCAACCGGCGCGACAAAGCATCGTGGTAAATGATTTTAACCCCTCCAAATAGGGGACCTTTCATCGCACTTACTAAGCCTATGCGCTCGATTGAATCATGCATAAACAAGTAACATGCAGAATTTAAATGACGAAAAATAAATAAACCAAAACAACATAAAACAAAAGAGGGTGTCGTTTACTCAAGCGGTACGTGGAGTTGTATCCCGAGTACAGATCATATTATCGTCCATTTGGAATCGGCTATGAAATTTATGTCCGGGTTTCCATCCGATATACCGCGAGAGTTGACACATCTTTTATTTTATTCCAAGTCCACAACATACAATATTTCATGATACATGCATATTTATCTACTTAAGGGCCACAACATGCATTTTAGCATAACAATCATGCGAACAATATTCAATAAATAATAAAAATAAAACAGAAAATGAATGTGGAAAATACCCTCAGGTCTAACCTTTTTTGCCGACTTTCGGACTTGCGTTTCACAGAGATCGAAAGGGTAAAGCTCCTCAACTTCTCTGGTTCACTGGTTTAGCGTCTTAGCTCACTGTTTTGCTGTTTTGCTTGCTGTTTGGTCTCCGTTTTGCTCCTGTTTGGTCTCCGTTTTGCTCCTGTTTCAGGTTTATTAGTGGACTGTTTTTGCATTTTTTAGGGGAGTTTGAGTTGCTATTTTTTCGGTTTTAAGGAGGCTTTGAGTGCAGTTTTTTATGTTACTGCTTTAAGGTTTTTTAGGGAATATTTTAAGTGGATTTTGCTGCTGTTTTAGGGGTTAAATTACTGCTGTTTTGGCGTGTAAAACAATGCAGTTTTTGTGTTCACTGCAGTTCGGTTTTTGGTTGTAATTTTCGGTGATGGATGGCTGTTGTATAGGGCTGGTTTCGGTGGCTTTAGGAGGGTATAAAGGCTTGTTATTTTCGGTTATGGAGGGGTTAATGAGGGTGATGTGTTCGGCTATAGAGTGGAGGAGATGAAAAATATATTTTTTGTTACTTATTCTTGTGATTGGCGTGAATGGAGAGCTTGGAGAGGGGGTTAGAAATTCTCTGCTTCTTTATTTCTTGTGATGGGCGTGAGCTATTAGGAGGGAATGCCTTGGAAAAGTGTGGTTTATATAGAGAAGAGATAGGGCTTCACCTTGTCTCACAATGAATGGATTTGATTTTGTGTTGAGCAAGGAAAGTCAAAGATTGAGGGGGGACAAATTTGGTTTAGATTAGGAAGTCAATATATGTGATTGGTTAGGATTAGGCATTTAATTTGTTAGATTAGGAAGTCAATATTTTTAATCTGTTATAATTGATTTTAATTAGGCATGATATTTGTTAAGTTGGGTATATAATATATTTAATTAGGAATAATATTTTATTGATTGATTTTAATTAGACATGATTTTATTTAATTATTTTATTTAATTTGGTATATTATTTAGTTAA
This sequence comes from Zanthoxylum bungeanum, assembly GCA_019454045.1. Taxonomy (NCBI): domain Eukaryota; kingdom Viridiplantae; phylum Streptophyta; class Magnoliopsida; order Sapindales; family Rutaceae; genus Zanthoxylum; species Zanthoxylum bungeanum. Next base: position 27,486 of record SKCR01047036.1, on the reverse strand, counting down.
TATTTTATTTAATTGGGTTGTATTTTGAGGGCCTTGGGCGTGTGGGCCAAGTGTGATGGGCTAGGTGTTGTGTTGGTTTGGTGAGTGGGTTTGGGCCAAGGTTAAATAGTTCTAGGTTTTTTAGGTTAAAGGTGCTTTAAAACGGAGGTCCACCAACGAGCCCGAAGCTAAACAAGCGAGTCAAATTTGACAAAGTACTAATTTCCATCTTTTCCCTTCCGACGTCCGTTTCCCGCGGCTTCCGCGACTTAAAAGGTAGTGCCTCCAAATGAGACTCATCATCGGGATTTATATGCAAAAATGCAGTGCCTACACCTAGCATCCCAAATTTACAAGAATGTGAAACCCAGTTTCTTTCCCGTTCATATCTAATATGATATCTGTCAAACAGATTTTTATGGAACCTTATTCTAAATAAGTTCTTGCACTGTTTAAAGCTTATCCGTTGAAGGAAATGGTAGCTCAGAGCGACTCATGATTGGCCTTATCATGTCTAACATAATTCGGTTAGTCATTTTGGACACACCGTCAAATTGACGTGTTCCGGGAGGAGTCCTCATTTGAAAGAATACTATACTCTTTCAAGTATATTAGAAACTTATTGCTTAAGTATTTTCCATTACGGTCTTACCGTGATGGTTTAATACTTTAGCTGATTTGTTTGTCTATTTCGTGTCGAAAACTCTAAAGGTTTCCGATTTGTGTTTCAAAAGAGACACATAACCATAACGCGATGCCATATCCGTAAGGTCACGAAATATTCACATCCACCTCAAGCCTAGCTAGACATGGGCCCACTTGCTCTACTATGAACTAGGGCTAACAGATTGGTGGCATTTACACTTTTACCAAGTAAATAGTGTTATAGGCACTTTGCCCAATAAACTAGATTCGTAGACTTTATTTGACTGGAATCAAATCAGTCATAGCACCGACTCTTCAAAAGTGTGGATATACGAGTCTTGTTTGATTGTGTCCCAGACAACAATGCCACAATTAGTCTCTTCTGATCAAATCAGTTTGAGCTATTTGTTTTTCATGTTATATATTTGAGATTTTATTTATATTCAAAATATAAATACTGTTATTCACATCTAATGTGTTTATCTTAATATCATCTTTATATGATGAAACACTTTAGTGTTCTAAAATATAAATGTTCACCCGCAGCGGGTTAAACACTGATATAAAGATAATGTTTCTAGTCAAACTAGTTACATTATAACAGTTTCCTAATTTAGGTACACACCCGAGGGTAGTTCCTAAACTTACGTATCTACGGTTAAAACAGCGACTTTCGTCCCGTTTCCAATTCGCAGATTAATCTCTATTGAAGTCAGTATCATGTTCAAAACAGATTCTGAATATCAATATATATTTATGTACCACACTAAGTATTTAAAATCCAATTTAATATTTGTAGTGAACATAATTATGACAACCATATTTGAAGTCAGAGCCTTGCTCGTCTTCAATTCCTTCTTAGGATATGTCCTTTTATCTTCCTAGAAGATTATAATGATTTTGCCTTTGCCCTTTTCCACACTCCAGAAGCCTTTGGCCAAGCCTTGGCCTTCTAGAATATCGAAGTAAGGTGCGCCTTGCGCTACTTACCTTATTGCAAAGTTTGACTTTGTCTCCTTGAGAACAGTCATTAACTCTCCAAGAATCATTTATTGCAATTTTTATTTCTAAAATCTAAATATAGATTTATGAAGATTCTTCAATTTCAATATCATACTTTAAGAATCTAATCCTTAGTTCTGATAAAGAAATTAAGGAGTTTATATGACAAGTATAATGGATTAAGCACTAAAGTTATCATTACATGAATATTCCAAATATCATGTTCCACTTATTTGCTTAACTCCAGGCTTAGGCCTAATATATTATTTTATCAAATAAAATAACTTATTAATTTTCCAAAACCATCCTGAAATAATTCCCAGTTTGAAAATTATAGTTGTTTAAATACATTTTCACCCAGGATTATGTTTTAAACACTAATCTTTCATTTATCTTGATTCTAATAGTCCAACTATTTAATCAACGATTTGTGGTACTATGTATTATATTGATTATTATAGTCCAATTATATAATCAAATATAATTTAAATTAATTAACCTCAATTACATTGATTACTATAATCCAATTATAAAATCAACTGTAAATTGAAATTAATTAATTCAAATATATTTATTACTAAAATCCAATTATATAATCAACTATAATACAGTCCAACTGCTTTAATTAAAACAACAATTTAAATATTAGTCCAACTAACATTTAATTGATTTGACGAATGATATTGTTTGAGCGCGTATGGCGAGTAATTGAACGAATATTGCGAATTCAATTCTTGCCTCCCACTATTTTTCGGCAAGCCTCCAACCCTCTGTTGAGTACTCGGGAAACCGTGTTTCCTAGTGGGCTAGGATCCCGTTAAATATCACACAATCTTGACTTTGGCCAACAAATTGTATGATAATTAACTAGGTAGATCTCTAAGATCAATTGGATCCAATCCAATTCCTAGATCCGGTAGGGGGACATCCAAGTCCGAAACATATATCTTATATATGCCAATACATCCAATGTATTACCTAACCTTTTTCCTCTGAATCAACTAAGCCTTGGCTTTGGCACAACAAACTTAGTGATCCCAGTCAAGCGCGACCCATTGACCATGGAAAGCTTCGTAATCAATGTCGATGGACAAGAAGTGGTCTCGACTTTGGCCAACAAACCACAACTTGGACAAGACACTGATATGGAACAAAGCCTACGTGATTCAAACACATCCTCGACAGACAAAGGCCTTGACTTTGGCCAACAAACCAATGCCGTCTCAGATCTTGAGTGAGAATCACTCAATGGAAGGAAAGACGCTTAATATTATTTGAGGGTTTTTCGCGTGCAAATTGGCAACCAATTTATTATCTTTGTTAAGGTCTCATCATCATACACCCTTAAGCATGCATTCTAAATACATAATAAAGCGCATATGAAAAATAATAATGATATGCGGATGGATACTTTACATATTGATCCTAAATCAAATCTCTCTCTTTCTCTCTCCTGCTAGCACAAATATTTCTTCTACCCGTTACACTACACTTCTAAAGAAACCTCATTTACATTGAGGGGAATAGGTGAGAAGAGAATACAAAGAATATGAGGTGATAAGGCTGGACACGCAGGTCCAATTAATAAATCAAATTTATTACACAATTTCTAAAATTGTCCCACCCATCTAATATCCATCCGATATACATTATTCATGCATCGCAACCATGTATTCACACAAGCATGTTATCAATCAATCTAATCAAATTAATTAATCTGATAATTAGTGATCATCCAATGTTCAAACAACGATTTGATTTTGCTCGAGTCAAACTCGTTTTTGCGAATAAGTACTTAAAGTACGAATTCTCGAATTAAATTAAACTACACAATTAAATCCAATTCAATTTGTATTTAATTCTAATTCACTATTTAATTCCAAATTAAATATCACACACTTTATTTAATAAACCTTTTACGACTTAAATTCCAAATTTAATCGTTACGGGTCTCAAAGCCCGATTAATATCCAATATTAATTTAAATAAAGTCCAATGGACTTTTAATTAATTTCTTAAGGCATGGACTTTTGGTCAACTCGGGTCAAACCGATAACCAAAATCCAATCCGGGAGTTACCCCTTAAGCCCAGAAATCAATCTTGACCCATTAGGCCCAATTAAACTTTAAAGGTTCACTACGTCGCATTTGGGCTTTATGGAAGCGGTTTTGGGCCTAATTGGATCCGACCAATTTCGCCTAAACCCAACTTTGTACAACAAAGCCCAACAAGCCCAATAACAACTTCAAAAGCCCAAATCCAATTTAAGGCCCAATTTAATTAAATTACAAAATTCAATTTCTCAATTCAATTAAATTAAAGTGTATAGCATTATTAATTACCCAAATCAATATTTCCAAAACACCAAATTTGTACAATTAATCATGCTTATTATCAATGAATCATGTCCAACATAATTTGATCAAAATCAAACCCAATTTGCATGTCTATAGTTCTCGGCCAAGGAGGAAAAATATGCCCAAATCAAATTCAATCCAATTGAACCAAATTAAACATAAAATCAATATCCCCTAATGATTTCTAACTCATCCAATGAATCAAAAAATCAAAATCCAAGACAATTTTAGGGTTCTCATTTTCGGCCAAAACAAGCCAAATTGGGGAAATTTGTTCCAAACCAAATTTCTTCAAATTGATCTAATCAATCATCAATTAAGCATATTCATCAATCCAATTTCATAAAATCATGCCCAAATTCGTTTTTCCCAATTTCAACCCTAAAATCAATTTCATGCTTTCAAAGGCTCAAGATACCATTGTTGGTTTGCTCTAAGCTTCCCAAGATCATAAATCAAGCATGAAACAAGTGTAAATACAATCAAAGGAGGTGCGGAATAACTCACATTGATCGGTAGAGATGCAACGAAGTTAAAGAATGTATTGCCTTCTCCTTGCTCGGTAGTGGGCTGCTCGGTGTAGGGGCTGCACGGCAGTGGGTGGATCTCCTCCATGAAGAATCGGCCATGGACACCATTAAAGCTCCAAGATTTGTTGATAATCTTCCATGCTCACGAACTCACTGCCCTAACACCTTGGTATGCCTCCTAGAGTGTGCTAGCACCTTGATCTTGCAACAACATCAAGTCTTTTCTTCCTTGTGTTTCACGGTGATGAACCAGAAAATGAAGAACACGAATCGGTCCAAGACCGAGAGAGAAGAAGAGAAGATTTTGGCTCCAAAAACCCAATACCATAAAAGGGAGAGAGAGAGTGGCAAAAGAAAAAATGTAAAAGGTTTATTTATATTTTCCAAAAAATTAATAAACCATTTACCTTTTTCAATTTCAAAAAGCAAGCATTAAATGCTTTCTTTCATCTCACATAAACTCACATCAATCTATCAACAGTGCTTTAGCCGACATGGGTACGGAGTTGGATAACATAAACAGGCGAACGACAGTACTCATCGGGTTTAGTGGAGAACAAAAATTCACTATAGGGGAAGTATCGCTCCCAGTCTACGCTGCCGGAGTCAATAAAATGACTACTTTCTTGGTCTTGGACACCCCTTTAGCCTACAACCTGATCATGGGTAGGCCCTGGATTCATGACATGAGGGCGGTTTCATCAACCTATCACCAAGTAATAAAATTCCCTATTAGATGGGGAGTTCAAGAAATAAAAGGAGATCGGTTAGCGTCAATGAGCTGCTACCAAACGACCTTGAAGGCTAAAGTCGAATCGACATAGCAATTACAAGCTGGGCCTTGCGCATCGGAGCCAACTCTACCGAATATTGAGAAGCTCGACGAGGTCCAGATTCATCCTCAGTTCACAGATCACAAGGCCATGGTTGGAGCGGATTTAGATCCCAAACTACGAGCCGACCTGGTAGAATTCTTGAAAAGGCGACACGACAGCTTCGCGTGGTCACACAAAGATATGACTGGAATTGATCCGGAGCTCATCACTCACGAATTGCATGTGGATCCAGACCACGTCCCTGTTAGACAGAAAAGAAGAAAGTTCGCTCCTGAAAGGAACCGGATCATTGACGAAGAGGTACAAAAGTTATTGCATAACGGAGCGGTTAGAGAAGTACAATTTCCGGAGTGGCTTGCGAATGTTGTAGTAGTGAAGAAAAAGAATGGGAAGTGGAGAGTCTGCATCGACTTCACGGATTTGAACAAGGCTTGTCCAAAGGACTCGTTTCCTTTACCAAATATTGATTCAATGGTGGATGCGACTGCAGGACACGAGTTATTAAGCTTCATGGATGCGTATTCAGGATACAACCAGGTCCTCATGCATCCTGACGATCAAGAGAAGACAGCCTTTGTCACAAACCGGGGGATATTCTGCTACAAAGTCATGCCATTTGGCTTTAAGAACGCGGGAGCAACGTACCAGCGAATGGTCAATAAAATGTTCGACAGTCAAACTGGGAAGACAATGGAGGTTTATATTGACGACATGCTGGTGAAATCAGTCAAATCTGTGCAACATCTCAGTCATCTGGAAGAAGCCTTCGATGTCATGGACAGGTACGGAATGAAATTGAATCCTACTAAGTGTGCTTTTCGTGTCGCTTCAGGGAAATTCTTGGGGTACGTAGTCACTCGACAAGGCATTGAAGCAAATCCAGACCAGATAAGATCAATCCTCGACATCCCTTCCCCTTCTAGCCCGAAGGATATCATGCGACTGACCGGGAGGATCGCGGCGTTGAACATGTTCATCTCCAAATCCACAGATAAGAGTTTTTTATTCTTCACAGCTTTAAAAAGGGCAAATAAATTCGAATGGACTCCTGCTTGTGAGGAAGCGCTGAAAGGACTCAAACAATATTTAACTTCACCACCCCTGTTGTCAAAACCACACGACAAAGAAAGGCTCTACCTCTATTTGGGGGTCTCGGAACACGCTGTCAGTGGAGTCTTGGTGAGAGATGAGTCGGGGCATCAACAACTAATCTACTACGTAAGCAGAGCATTGCTGGGGGCAGAGACACGCTACCCGTTAATGGAGAAGTTGATCTTCGTTCTTGTCACAGCCGCGAGGAAACTCAGACCCTATTTTCAAGGACATGCTATCACAGTTTACATGACGTACCCTTTGAGGAGCATTCTCCATAAACCTCAATTGTCAGGGAGGTTGATGAAGTGGGCGATTGAGCTTGGAGAGCACGACATAGATTACCAGCCTAGAACGGCTATCAAGTCGCAAGCTTTGGCCGATTTTGTGGCCGACTTCACTCTCGGAATTTTGGCGGCAGCCGAAGCTGAAGTTAACTCTATTCAGTCGACAGTCCCTTGGAAGTTAGCAGTTGACGGATCGAGTAACAAAAAGGGTTGTGGTCTTGGAATGGTGATCACTACTCCCACGGGCGATACTCTGCAACAGGCAATCAAATACGGTTTCAGAGTTACCAACAACGAAGCAGAGTATGAAGCACTGGTCGCAGGATTATTATTGGCCAAGGAATTGGGAGCGAAAGAGATAGAAGTGACATCTGACTCACAGTTGATAGTCAACCAAATTGAGGGATCTTATCAGGCTAGGGGTCACACAATGGCTTCCTATTTACAGAAGATAAAAGATATACGGTCGACATTCGAAAAATTTTCCATAACCCAAGTCCGAAGAAGCGAAAATTCACAGGCTGATGCATTGGCGACCCTCGGATCGACTAAGGAAGGCGACAAACCACGAACCATACCAGTAGTGTATTTGAGCTGGCCGACAATCTGGAAGGAAGAGGCAGCTGTAGCCGCTATCAGGTCAGTCGACAGTTGGATGACACTGATCGTTGAATATTTACAAAAAGGACTGCTTCCAGAAGATAAAGTGCAAGCTAGGAAAGTTCAAAGACAGTCTGCAAGGTTCGTGATGTTCGAAGGTCAGTTGCTAAGAAGGTCGTTCACGGGACCATACATGAAATGCTTAACACACGACGAAGCTCAGCATGTATTGACTGAATTGCACGAAAGGGAATGTGGGAACCACTCAGGCGGCAGGAGCTTGGCTCTCCGAGCCCATTCGACAGGGTATTACTGGTCGACAATGAGACTGGACTCCGCAGAATTCACAAAGAAGTGTGATAAGTGTCAGAGTTTCGCACCAGTTCCTCATCTACCACCAGAAAAACTAAACCCAATTTTATCTTCGTGGCCGTTCATGAAGTGGGGTATGGACATTGTTGGAAAACTCCCAGCCGCACCCGGCCAACGTGTCTACATGCTTGTAATGACGGATTATTACTCGAAGTGGATAGAAGCTGAAGCTTTTGCCAGAGTACGCGACAAGGAGGCTCAGACGTTCGTTTGGAGGAATATCATATGTCGGTTCAGAATACCAAGAGAAATTGTGACCGACAATGGTTCACAGTTCATCAGCCACCACTTTCAAGATTTCTGCAGAAACTGGGGCATCAAACTGAACTTCTCGACACCGCACTTTCCACAAGCAAACAGCCAAGCAGAGTCGTCCAATAAAACAATCTTGAACACAATGAAGAAAGGTTGGCCAAGTTCAATCAGGCCCGTTTGAGGATGGGAAGAAAAACATGCATATTATTGCGGTGAGCGTGGATCGAACATGTGCTCAGATCTTCAGTCGACCGGGGACATCCCCCTGATGAAATAAGAATTATGTTTTTCACTCGACCAATCGAGAGAAGTTATTCCTGAACACCATCAAGTTCAGTCGACCGGGGATATTCCCCTGAAGAAATAAGAATTACGTTTTTCACTCGACCAATCGAGAGAAGTTATTCCTGAACACCATCAAGTTCAGTCGACCGGGGACATCCCCTTGATGAAATAAGAATTATGGTTTTCACTCGACAAATTGAATGAAGCCATTCCTGAACAACCATCAGGTTCAGTCGACCAGGAATATCCCTTGATGAGATTATAATTATGAAAGTCATTCGACATACTCGACATGTCGAATGAAATGTTTCCTGAACCATCAAGTTCAGTCGACCAGGAACATCCCCTGATGAGATTATGATTATGAAAGTCATTCGACATGTCGAATGAAATGATTCCTGGACCATCAAGTTCAGTCGACCAGGAACATCCTTTGATGAGATAATAGTCTTCATGAGGGTCTGGTTCTCCTCCCTATCCTTTCGCATGCTTTCCTCCATTTTTTCCATCAATTCTGTTGTTGAACTCTCCGACGATCTATGGTTCTCATCTTCCGCCATTGTCTTACTACGCAAGTTACTTTTTATTCTTTCCCCACAGACGGCGCCAATTGTTGATGGGTGATTTTCGTCCCAATGACAGTTTCGAGATAACCATCCCGAGATAATCCTCCTTCAACCTTGAATTTGTTTGGTTATGGGAGACCAAAAACAAACGTGGCAAAAGACAAAGCAAGCAAAAAAAATCGACAAAGAGCGTTTAACGTGGTTCAGCGGAGCTAATCCAGCCTACATCCACGGACACAAAATAGATGGGGTGGTTTTATTACCAAACCGAGCTCTACCGACCTGATGAGTGGTGAATGTATCACTATTTCCTACTCATTTGACCTAATATTTTGTGACCATTTTGATGTGTTTTGTGTTATTTTGTAGATAAATAAAGTTTCAGGACTCTCTGGAGGTGATTCGGGGCCAAAACAATGAAAAACAGACAAAAGGGTAAAATCATCTTTTGGCGCATCGCGACCGCAGCCTGCGTCGCAATCGCTAACATGCGCCAAACCTTTACTAAAATGTGATGGGACACGTGGACCAATTAGAGGGGTTCTGTTAAAATGCGATGGATTGCTAACATACGTCGAATCTGCTAACGTGTGTCTGCCACGTGTCAACATCACAGCAAATCATGTTAACGTGCGCCAGACACGTGTCACCATCACATGCTGCCGATAATCGCCATTGGCACGTGTCGCTTACGTGTCATCCACGTGTCAGCCATGTGGCGTCTACATTAGTCACATGCTAAGTCAGCTTGCCATGTGTCAGCCACGTCATCATCAACCAATCATCTTATGCCACGTGTCACAATCACACGGTGCCGACAATCAAAATCGCCACGTCATCGCCACATCAGCACAATCATTGAGTTACCGATGCCCTCTGCCATGTGTCACCTTATCGCGAATCCAAGTGCCATGTGTCGTCGCCTCCGCAAGCCACGCCACATATCACGGAGCGTCGAGACACGTGAAGCTTATCGACTCCTATAAATTCAGCTCGAAATTTCAGTTTTAGATGTACCTTCCTCTCTGTAATTCCTTGAGAATAATACGGAGTTTGTATCTAGTTTGTTTAATTTCAGTTCTGTAATTAATTTTATTTACTTTTTGTAATAGCATTTTACTTTCTTTACTTTTTCAGTTTTTACTATTCAGCAATGAGGAGGTAACTTCCCCCTGCTAGGGTGAAAGGTAAAACTTTTATTATTGCTATTTAGATTAATCTCCCTTAATTATAATATAATAACTATTTAAAACTTGACATAATGAGGATACCGCTATATTGGCCTGTTGGTAATTGATATTAAATTGGTTTTAACCTGACTAAGTAAGGATACCGCCTGGTTGGTCGGTTGGTAATTAATTATTAATTTGACTTAATCAGGTTACCGCTTATATGGCTGGTTGGTAATATCACATAAGTTAATATATTATGTTAAGTGAGATATCTAAAATAGTAGTAATAAAAAAGGATCCTTTAACCCTAGCATTTTCTTTTATTGTATTTTTTCATTTTTAATTTCTAGCATTTACTTTTCAGCATTTTACTTTATGTCTTTTATTTTTAAGTTTTTACTAGTTGTAAATATGTGTCGTAGCTAAGCCCGTTATCTGGGGTTGTGATGAATTCCAATATCACCGGTTTATAATGGGTTATTTTATAGTTTGGGTAATATAAAGGTTTACTTATTAAGTCTTAAGCTTAATGCGTCTTGTTAACTGGCCACTAATAAGATTGATCTGGTAAACTTAAAATAAACTTGACGAAGGAATTTTAGGTTTAAGACCCTAGACTTAATAGCTCACGATCTTCCTTGAGGATAGATAACCCTTTAATAGATTTTCTTATAGGATAGACATATACCTGTCGGGCGGGGGTAACCACAATTGGAACTTAGTCTTAATGAATCCAGGTAATTTGATTGACATAGACATATGATTTAATTAGGTTACACTGGGTATTTGCATCCGACCATCGACAAAGGCTTTTGCAGAATTTCGTGTTCCAGGTTAGTAAACCAATATATTACACAAACATGAAATAACCACTTCATCTTTAAAAGATATTGGAAGAAATCACAACCCTGAATAGTTTAATAAATTTGAATTTTCCTCAACCAACTTTCACGCCATTTTATTTACTTGTTTTAAATTTAAGTCACCATTCCAATCAAACAATCAATCCATTAGATACTAGTAATCATTTGACCTCATAAAACTAATAGCTTAGGTATTAAGTCCTCGTGGGATTGATACTTTTTATACTATTTGAACGATACGTGCGCTTGCTTTATACACATGTGATTACGCACCGATCACGACCTGTTTAGGGACAGGTCTAACAGTAACCGAGCTGTCGGTCGATCTTTGAGTTTCTTACAAGTAATACTAGAATGAAAAGTTTTACAACCCTTACAAATGAGATCATCATTCCCTTATATACTAATGAATACAAGACATTGTTCCCATATCTTTGTGACGTCAACGCCGCAGGTTTTCGGCGATTTGACTGGCTCTCTGCCCCAACTGCCTCGCCGAAAGTTGAATCCTACCATCTGATTTCCTGTCACCTCACGCCGTAAAATACGCTGTTATACTTTATTATTAATGATGACAGCCTGTAAGATCTTTAGTACGAAAACCGATTTTGGAAGGAAAGGTCCAAACTACCATGGTCACACGTCAGTCACCAGAAGGTCGACCAATAGACTTGCCGAAGACTCTGACTACCCCCGTCCCGACCCATAATATCCGAGCTCACCAACTCATCCCAGGAGGAAGATAAAACCAAACCGAGCTACCGGACTAATGTGGTTGGCTTCGGCTTTGATGTTGTCGGTCTTTGAAGTTTGCACCGCGTTGTGTCATCTGGTCGGCAAGATCCGGGAAACAATGTCTGGATTCTTAAATTATCCGAAAGCTGACTAATACCTTCGAACATCTTAACTTCATAAAGAGGGAAATTTCATCTCTGCCCTTGCCGAACTGTTCAATTACCTTAGTTGCAGAAATCCATATCAACACAAATTATTGAATTATCACCTTTAAAGATTGGAATTGTATATCATAGAATTGATACTACTAAAATTTGAGAGTTACACGCTTTTTCGTTTTCTTCGAAGTAAAACAAAAGTTTCATAACACAAAACTTTGCCACGGGTCACATGGGCAATTACCAAACAATAGAAAGACTTCATAATCGGATCAATGATTGAACCGATAATTTAAAAAGTTTTATGGGTTAAAGATCCGATCGGTTAAATCATTCCGTAAAAATCAGTAGAACTGGCTGACGTCATAAATTGTTTTATTTAATTAAAAATTATTTAAAAAATATTAAATTTTAGTTTGTGGTTTTGAAAATTAAAAAAAAAAAATTTGAACCAATCTGATTTGGTTCGCTGATTTGACTGATTTTTACCAGTTTTGACCAATTTTGATCGGTTTTTTCCAGACCATATTTTACTGCTTGGCCTAACCGAACTCACGATCGGTTCTCGATTTAACCGATTCAACCAGTTCAACCAGCTATCCGGTCCGATTTTCAAAACAATTGCTTAAGAAATTCAGTTGAGAAGGTCTAAATTAAAAAATATTTAAGAAACTGACATAAGAAGATTAATTTAATAAATAAATTATGTTAACTGTTAGCCAGAAGCGGAGGAGATGGATGACATGCTTCAAAACGACAAATAAAGCGTATTAGAAACAACGATTTTTTAATGAAATTCTCAATAACAGTGAGCATCATAGTTAGGATCAAATATATCAATTAAGTTGATAAATAAATAAATAAATAATATCTTATAAGCTATCGTTGGGGGTTATGTTTATTTTCCCCTATTACTTTACATAAACTTTAAAAATCATGTTTATTTCTTGCATTTTCATATATAGAAGTAATAGTATTGACGTGTAGGCGATTAGTCTCAAGGGCGTGGTTTGGTGATATAGTGTTCAAGATCTCACTTTGAGGTCTTGAGTTCAAATCCAGATAATGCGTTTCTTGTAAGAGCCTGGAACAGCCAGAAGTTTTACATGCTCCGCTTAAGCCTGAAAAATTGAAAATGATGATTTAGCGGTGGAATTTCCTACGATTTCAAAAAATATATATATATGTAGGCTACTAAAGGTTTGTGCTTTTTTTGTTATCTCAACCCTTTCACTGGGTTATTGATTAATTAATTGCACCTATTCTTTACCAAATCTCTGGGAAACATGCCTTATAATTTACTAAAAAGGAATTCAAAAATTGCTTGCTTTGTTATTTATCTTCAACAACTCTATAAATTACGTGTCATGTGTGTGGGTATGTACAGAGAGGAGTAATTCATTGATGCAACGGAGGTATGGTGACGTGATATCACCAATAAATTAATAAATGACATGTATGATTTAATATCCATATTTTTAATTATTTTTTAATATTTTAACACACGTGGTATAAATTATTCGATTATTATACGGATAACGTGATATTTCTGTTGTATTGTAGATTTTCTCGTATATACAGAATTTTGCAACAATTATATAAAGACCAATGGATATATAATATGGCGTTATACATGTTTACAACAATTAAACAAGCAATTCAGTATTGACTAAATATTAATGGTGGGTAGAAAATTACTGAACCTCACCAAACTTGGACTAGTTCGGTTCGATCTGTGCCTATTTTGGTACGATTTTCAGATCAGTTATTAGAAATCGATTAAAACTTTGACTGGTTCGGTTCGATCTATGCCTATTTTGGTTCGATTTTCAGATCAGTTATTAGAAATCGATTATTTCGGCTCGGTTTCGATCCGAGTAAACTGAAAATTGAATTGTAAATCAAATAAGAACAATGCATATATATTTATATATCTATTTACATATTTTAAAATATACAATTTCATCATTTGAATTAATTGAAAGAAATATGACTTGGCAGGATTAAATCGAATCAAAAATTAATTTTCTTCGGTTCGATCTACATTTGTGGTCAGTTAAGAAAGTTTTATTTCATTAAAAAAAAATATATGATTTGACTTTATTCGGTTCAATAAAAACTTATTCACAATTTTCTCATCTCTGACCAGCAGCAGCATAATAAACAATAAAATGTGAAAAAAAACAAAAAACAAAACAAAACAAAATCAACCAAAAAAAAAAAAAATTTATTATGTTCAGACCTTGTCATCACCATCAGCATCACCAGACTGACAAGAATCACCAGCGCCATTGTTCGATTTTACTCTTCTACAGAGCAAAATCATGGCAAGCCATAACAGTCCTTTAACAACCCTAACCATGCCGATAGTGACAGTCAGGTAATAAAGCCACCACCAACAAAATCAGCAACTCCCAGGCTCATAAGCATCTCTTTTTTAACCTCAGCCACAACCACCAGCGACTCAACTTCATCTCTCAGCTTCCACCACCACAACCCACCAAGACTCATCGCCAAAGCCACCCTATCCACCCACCTCTCCTCCCTTTCGACGCCGGAACACGTGTCGTCGACGACCGGCTTCACCACCGTCCTGGACCAAATACGCATCGTTTCATGCAAACCCAAGAAGAATATTACTCTGCTTATTAAACTTCTCTCATTGCCACCACCAACAAAGCTAGCACCGAAGTCGTCGACTCCGGCGGCGATGCTGCCTTCGATTCCCAAGCCAACGCAGACTTGTAACGTGCAGAGAAAAATCCATGCAGTGTATAAACGGGGCTGGTAATAAACTTTACCCGCGGCTGGGGACTCGCTTAAAACGGTGAGTTTTATTCCTGTTAAGGTATGTATAAGTGTGGCTATGCTGACAGTTGAAACAAGAATGTAAAGGAGAGCTGGGCTTGTGTATAAGAATAAAGAAAATAAAAAAATTGAATATGATGATGACTCTGAATCTGAAGAAGGATAAGGTAATATTGATAAAAGATATTGGGCAAATGAAATTCTTGCTAAGAGAAGAAATGAGAGGGGAAGCAAGATATTGAGGAGATTGATTGTCAGAATGTACAAGATTTCCATTAATAGATTTTTAGCTTTCACTTCCCAATTCTGCCAGTAGCTGCCCATTTTTTCTTCACAAAAAATTAGGGTTCTTTTTTTTTTTTTTAAGAAAAAATTGTATTGTAAGGAACATAACATAAGGTTTATATATGTATGTGACTTGAATTATTTGTTAAGGGTAAAGGGAATATTGGAGTGGTTGTTGTCACGTCCAAAGCATAAGTTAGTTGACACTAAGACATTGTCCAATTCCATGTCTAGCTCATGGATTTTTTTTTTAAATTTTATTATTAATAAAGTATATATAATTTATATGCAACGTGTATTAAATATTAATCTTATATATACCAACTTGTATTAATATTTCTTTTATGGGTAATGCCAATATTGATATCAACTCTCTTTGAGCGAAAATTATATTATGTGCCGGGTGTATATGTCATCTCTCTCACAGCAGGCGGACCCCACAACTGTGTGGGGCCCGCCTGCTATGAGAGAGATGACATATACACCCGCACATGATATACCACCTCCTCTTTGAGGTGTAAGGAATTAAACGCGTTTTGAAGCGAAAAAGATATTTATGAAAATTTGTCAATATAGAGTAATATACTAACTTTCCCGGTATATTTTAAATTTGGATTATTATTATTTTTAAAATTGGAATTATATTTTTATAAAACCTTACATTTTATTATATTTCATGACAAAAATTTCACATTTGATTACCATAGATGTAGTAAAATGAAAGTTTTTATAAGATACATTAGTTAACATCCCATAATATTTCTTTTTTTTTTTTTTTTATGTTGGGTCTCTTTCTATTTTAACCATATAAATTTTTATTCATTAAATCAAACGACAGAGCATTTTGAAACTCCAGAAAATAAATGATGGGCTTTTGACATTTTCTCTAAAATTAAGTTTCGCTTTCTTTACTTACTATTTATTTAAATGGGGCTTATTGATTTGCATTTACCTTAATTCAATTGATGGCGTATATATGTATTTTTCAAGTCAACAACTTACTCTTACCATATTTTAGTGATAGATAATACTTACCACCTAATCCCATAATTCTTCCATGACATTTTTATTTTATTTTATTTTATTTTATGGGCATAATATCATTTTCTTGCAACGATCGTATGATGATGAATTGCAATCCTTTGACCCAGTTCACTTCTTTAAACTTGCTTCTTTTTTTATTGACGTATGACCAATAAACAAATAATGATCATCCAATCACATAATTTGTTTTTTAAAGTGTTAGTTCACGATTGAAACTCTTATTAAAGACACCATTGAATTTGGCCCCAAGTTTTAGATTGGTTGGTAATCCAGATCGACGGTCACTGATAAAGCCACAAGTCAACCGTGGAATCTACACCATTGATTTGAATTTGATGAACAGGGAAAATGATTAATACCAACTTGATCTGCGTACGAAATATTTTAATGCAACAATAAGCAAAAGGACAATTATTGTATCAATAGTCAATAGATATGGTGTCCTTGTCATATTAAGCTCGGCCTACTTACGAAATCATAAGGAAAGAATTGACCTGCAATAGCCTTTTTTTTTATTATTATAAATCATCCTCTCCTTCGATTTGAAAAATGATATTTGTATGAATAATAAATAAAAAGATAACAAAAATCAATTATAAAATATTGATATTCTTCTTTAAAATTATTTTTTACCTAAAAAGTATGGATATTTTTTTATTAAATTTTACCACTTTTTATCTTTCTACATATAAAAATATCACTACTCATATTTCTTTAATTTCCTCTTAATTATCTCTATATGTGTGCGCTAGCAAGTTCTGTTGGGGCTTGGACTTCAAAATTAATCTCTTAAATATGAGAGAATGAGAGCCACTATGGTCATCATGTTGTATAAATTGATTTTGATTTGCATTTCTAGAGCTGTATGACCAAGTTTTACCTTTAAAGAATAGGTTTAATTAATTAATTTGGTCTCTTGCAATGAAAGTAAGAGATTTAAATATGAGATGGAAAAAAATCTAAAATGAAACGAAAATATCACATCATGTTAGCGACATAGTCGCATAATAGATTTTGATGATGCAATGAGAGTGAAGTCTTCGACGCGCAAATGCGAGACAATACAAAAAGATGTCGACGCACACAATGGTGAAGAGCGAAGAATGTGAAGACTTGCATACAACGAAGATTTTATATGAAGTCTTAACTTATGACTCTATTTGTAATGTGATTTAATTATTCAAGTGCCTAAGCTCATAGGAAACATGCACATTCACTTAGATGCATTAGGTTCATGTAAAAAATGAATTAAAACCTTCATATCTGCATTTTTAGTACAGAGACCGGCATACCGGTCCCTTACCGGTGTCCATACCGGTGAGATGCTGAGTTTTACATGCTCACTGGAACCGGCACGGACCTTACCGGTCCCATACCGGTCACCATACCAGTGAACTTATGGAATGCATGGCTACTGGAACCGGCTCACACCAAACCGGCTTCCATACCGATCACATACCGGTGAGCCCAACGGCTAGTTCCTATACTGGAACCGGCATTACCTAAACCGGTCATCATACCGGTTTACATACCGGTCAAGCTCTTCATATTGCACACATACTGGAATCGGCAAGGACCAAACCGGTCACCATACCGGTTACCATACCGATGTCCATACCGGTCTAACGGCTAGTTTCTCCTGACGGTAATATATCCGTTGGAGACCGGCATACCAGTGTCAGAGACCAGCATACCGGTCTCAGAAAGAGCTATTGGGGCTTATCTTGCATTTTACTATAAATTGAAGCCCCAATTCATTTTTGCCACACATGAGACATAATACACAACCTTCATAACATCTCATGGAGCAAAAACAAGAGTGTTTCATAAACCTTCATATTCATAAACACTCATACATCAAGCTCACACACACTACACCTTCATATACATTTGTAGTGAGCTTAGATCACTTGGGTAACCAACTCACACAATCTTATTTATCATTG
Source organism: Zanthoxylum bungeanum (assembly GCA_019454045.1). NCBI lineage: Eukaryota > Viridiplantae > Streptophyta > Magnoliopsida > Sapindales > Rutaceae > Zanthoxylum > Zanthoxylum bungeanum. The sequence continues at coordinate 9,668 of SKCR01047036.1, read as the reverse complement.
TGAGTGCCCAAGTGTGTTTTACAATTTCTTATACAAAACACTTGCGCTTGTGAAATCTCATCGTTTGGGTAAATTGTAAAGGTTCGTGAGTGCGCCTACGTAGAAAACTCATTGTAAAGGTTTGGAGTGCACCTTTGCGTAAAACTCTAGGTTGCGAGTGAGCCACGGTAAAAACTCGGTTGATAGTGAAAAGCTTCAAGCGCGGCTTGGGGGAGTGGACGTAGGCATTGTTGGCCGAACCACTATAAATCTCGGTGTCATTTTTCTCTATCCCTTAACTTTTATATATTACAAGTTTGAGTTATTTATATGCTTATATATTAGAAACTTGCATATAGGTTATTTATTGCAATAGAGAAAATTGACCTAAGGCTTAATCGATAAATATATTTAAAATCCGCAAAAGTTTTAATTCCTCATATTTTAGCCATAACCCAATTCACCCCCCTCTTGGGTATAAAGTTTGTTTGTCGCTATTGCTTGTAAGTAATTTCTGTTGGTATCTGAGTGAGGTATTCTCAACAAAGACTTAACTGTCCGAGAATAGATCACGACATCTACAAGCAACTCGTCAAATCTTGCCGAAGGGTTTTCAACAACTAGACCTCCATTTTACACCAGAACCGATTATAACTATTGGAAAATGAGGATATTGAACTACCTTCTAGCCGTTGATCCGCAATCATACTTAGTAATTACACGGGGTGCAAAAGGGCCAACAAAGAAGGATATAAATGGTGTTGAGATTCCAAAGCCGACTTTAGAATGAGATAATGAGGATTTAAAACAAGCCTCACAAAATGCTAAGGCACTCAACCAACTTCTTTGTGCTATTGATCGAAGTCAAATAAACAAGCTTCCGGAGTGTGGAAACGCATATGATTTATGGAAGTCTTTAGAAATGGTCAACGAAGGCACAAGCCAAGTAAATGAATCGAAGATCAACCGATTCGTGTGTGAATTGGACAACTTCAAAATGGAATCCGGGGAAGAAATTGATCAAATGATTTTGAGGTTTACGGTAATCATAAACCTTCTCGGTGCATTGGAAAAATCATTGGGCCAACGGATCAAGTAAAGAAAATCTTTATATCACTCCCTAAGGAATATAGAAGCTACACCTCCTCCATTAGAGAAGAAAACGACATGAACACTTTGAAGATGGATGATTTGGTCGAAAAATTACTCGAATATGAATTGAAGATCAAAATGGATCAAAATGAGGAAGATGATAAGAGAACAAGAAAGAATCTTGCCTTGAAAGCAAGAAGAATAGATGATTCAAGCTCAAGTGAAGAGGATAGTGATGATGAGTTGGCAATTATAACCAATAAAGTCAAAAAGCTCCTCAAATCCACAAAGCTTAAAGGAAAATCAAAAGTGGACGAGAAGAAAGAAGAAAAATGGCCACGGAAGCACAAGAAAATTATTTGCTATGAATGTAACAAATCGGGTCATATAGCTACTGATTGCCCATTGAAGAAAATGAAAGGAAAATCAAAGAAAAAGGCATTGAAAGCTACTTCAACTTGGAGCGATAGCGACTCAAGCTCATCTGAGGAGGAATAGGTCCAAGTCAAAGACAAATCAATAGCATTCATGGCTATCGAGGATGATGATTTCTTCTTTGAAAGCGAAGAAGAATAGGTATACAACTCTCAAGACTATGATGATTTACTTTATGCTTTTAATGGCTTAAATGAGTTGTGTGATATGCTTAAAAAGAAACTTAAATTGGTTAAAAATGAGCATTCATCACTTAAAAATGATCATGCATCTTGTATGGATAAATTTCATGTTTTAGATAATGAGATTATATGCTTAAAGGGCAAACATGAAAAAGAAATAGTATACTTAAATGATGAAAATGCATGTTTAAAGGTTAAAAAGCTAGAACTTGAAAATGTAATATCTAACATGCCATCTAGCTCAAAAACATGTGAATATGAATCTATTTTGAATGAAAATGTTTTACTAAATGAAAAAGTTATAGATTTACAAAACATTGTTAGTAAATTCACATTGGGACGGAAAAATTTTAATATGCTAATTGGATCCCAAAAATGGGCATTTAAAAGAGGAGGATTAGGATATAGGCCATACATTAAACGAAAATTTTTAAAGAATTATTTTGTTAAGTGATGAGTGGTAAATGTATCACTTTTTCTCATTCATTTGACCTAATATTTTATATAGTTTCTTGTGTTTTGTGAATATTTTGATGTGTTTTGTGTTATTTTGTAGATGAATAAAGTTTCAGGACATTCTGGAGGTGATTTGGAGGCAAAACATTGAAAAATGACACAAAATGGCAAAATCATCTTTTGACGCGTCGCGACGCCTAACGTGCGCCGCTCCATGCTAACATGCGACGGGGACACGTGTCAAAATCTGAGAAGTTTGACTTTGCTAACGTGCGTCGTGCCACGTGTCATCATCATATGGTGTCGACAATCACCATCACCACGTGTCGCCATATGTCACCCCACGTGTCAGCCACGTCATCGACATGTCAGCAGAAGACCAGTCAACTTTGCCACGTCACCGCCACATCATCATCAACCAATCAAAGCGCGCCACGTGTCATAATCCTACGATGCCGACAATCATCATCGACGCTAAAATACGCATGCCACATGTCAACATCTCAGCGAATCACCTAATGTGCGCCAGGACACGTGTCACCACCACATATTGCCGACACTAATAATTCAGCCGCTGACGTAAGTGTGACACGTGTCACGATCTCACGAAGCCAATCTGATACGTGTCAATGATTTACGCGCGTCGCGATGCGCAAAGGGTGTCGCGTCGCGACGCGCAGAGCCTATCGACGCCTATAAATTCTGCTCGAGATTTCAGCTTCAGATGTACCTTCTTCTCTGAATTCTCTGATGTAAATAGGGAGTTTTATATCTAGTTTATTTTAATTTCAGTTTTGTAATTAATTTTAACTACTTTCTGTAATAATAATTTACTTTCTTTACTTTTTCAATTTTTACTATTCAACATGAGGAGGTAACTTCCCCCTGCTAGGGTGAAAGGTAAAACTTTTATTACTGCTATTTAGATTAATCTCCCTTAATTATAATATATTCACTATTTAAAATTTGACTTAACAAGGATACCGCTATATTGGTCGGTTGGTAATCAATTATAAATTGATTTTAATTTGACTAAGCAAGGATACCATCTGGTTGGTCGGTTGGTAATTTACCGCCTATATGGCTGGTTTATGAACAAATATTGATACCACCTTTATGGCAAGTCGGACTTAATTTGACTTAATCAGGTTACCGCCTATATGGCTTGTTGGTAATGATAACACAAGTTAATATATTATATTAAGGGAGATATCTAAAATAATAGTGATAAAAGTGGATCCTTTTACTCTAACATTTTCTTTTATTGTAATTTTCTTTATTTACTTTCCAGCATTTTATTTTCAGCATTTTACTTTATATCTTTTATTTTTAAGTTTTTACTAGACCTAGTTATATGTCGTAACTAAGTTAGTTATCTGGGGTTGTGATGAATTTTAATATCACCGGTTTATAAGGGGTTATTTTATAGTTTGGGCAATTTAAAGGTTTACTTATTAAGTCTTAAGCTTAATGCGTCTTGTTAACTGGCCACTAATAAGATTGATCTGGTAAATCTAAAATAAACTTGACAAAGGAATTTTAGGTTTCAGCCTTAGACTTAATAGCCCACGATATTCTTTGAGGATAGATAACCCTTTAATAGATTTCCTTACAGGATAGACATATACCTGTCGGGCGGGGGTAACCATAATTGGAACTTAATCTTAATGAATCCATGTAATTTGGTTGACATAGACATATGGTTCAATTGGGTTATACTGGGTATTTGCATCTGACCATTGACAGAGACTTTTGCATAATTTCGTGTTCCAGGTTAGTAAACCAATATATTACACAAACATGAAATAACTACTTCATCTTTTAAAAGATATTAGAAAGATTCACAACCCTGGATAGTTTCTTAATATTGAATTTAATTTAATTTAATTTTGAGTAATTCTATTTACTTGTTTTTAAGTTTAAAATCATCACCATTTCAAATCAATCAATCAACTTATTAGATACTAGTAATCATTTGACCTCATAAAATTAATAGATTAGGTATTAAGTCTTCGTGGGATCAATACTTTTTATACTACTTGAACGATACGTGCGATTGCATTATACGCGTTTGATTTTACGCCGGTCAAGTTTTTGACGCCGTTGCCGGGGACTTATTTATTTTCACTATTAGTTTTGAGGTTAGATACATTTACTTGTATCTAATTTCTTTTTACTTATTGTTTTTATTTTCTTGTGTTTCAGGTTCTCAGAAACTACATGAGACGAACCAGAAGCTTTGAACGCCGACTGCTTGACCCATAAATTGAAAGAACCATCAGACAGTTGAGAAGGGAAAGGTGAGAAGGCCAATAAGCTTTAGTCAACATGGAACCTGATCCTTTGGAAGTTGCACCACCAATACCCATTCGAGACAGAACCATTTCGGTGGTCGACGGCTTCATTTCCTGTATTGTACTTCCTCATTTACCAGCAAATGCGTGTGACATCAAAACATGCATTCAGATGATTCAGCAGTCAGTGCAGTTTGGGGGGAAAGCAACTGAAGATCCTAATACCCACATCAGCAACTTCCTGGAAGTTTGCGGCACTTTCAATTACAACCGAGAAGCTGAAGAAGCAATGAGACTGCAGGTTTTTCCATACTCCTTGAAAGACAGAGCTAAAGCTTGGCTACATTCACTACCAGCAGGTTACATCACAACTTGGAACACTTTAGCCACCAAATTTCTTGCAAAGTACTTTCCACCAGCCAGAAATGGAAAGCTGAGCAATGACATCACATCCTTTGTGCAACAAGACTCGGAAACTCTCTACGAAGTTTTGGAAAGGTACAAAGATTTGCTCCGGAAATGTCCTCACCATGAGATTCCAAAATGGCTTCAAGTCCAAACTTTCTATAATGGACTTTCTGAACTGATGAGAACCACAATTGATGCTGCTGCTGGAGGAGCTTTGATGGCAAAAGGAGAAGATCAAGCCTGGGACTTAATCTAAGAAATGGCTAACAATAATTCCTTGTGGCCAACAGAAAGGAGCATGATTCAAAGAATTGCTGGAATTTATGAAGTTGGAGCCAATACAGCAGTCAACGCCAAGCTGGATCAGATATGCAAATTTATAGAGACTCCCAGCACTGGAACCACAAGTTCACCATATGGAGGAGCACCAGAACCAAACCAACTTGAAGAAACGGTGAATTTTGTCAACAATTTCAACAGACAGAGGAACAATCTATATTCCAACACCTACAACCTAGGGTGGAGGAATCATCCCAATTTCTCATGGAGCAACAACTCAGGGCAAAAGAATTATCAACCACCTGGATTCCAACAGCAACAGAACTATGGAGAGGAGCAGGCAAATGAACCAGGAATAGCGGAAGTGTTGACTCAGTTCAAAAAATATGATGCTATGTTTCAGAGCCAATCTGCCTCTATCAAAGCACTGGAGAATGAAATTGGACAACTGGCCAATGCCCAGAGTTTCAGACCGCCAGGAAATCTTCCCAGCAACACAGAACTAAATCCAAGGAATAGAGGGAATGAGCAATGTCAAGCAATTACCTTGATAAGTAGTACTGAAATCAACAAAGATGTTGGAATCAAGGCATCAATTGAAGAAGTTCCAAAAGATGCAGTTCCACAGATGGAGGAAAAAGAAGTAAAGGAAAAAGAAGCAAAGGAAAAAAATCAAGAAAAATTCACTCCACCTCCACCTTTTCCACAGCGTCTTCAGAAAAATAAACTGGACAAGCAGTTTGCTCGATTCTTGGAGATTTTCAAAAACTGCACATCAACATCCCATTTGCAGAAGCCTTGGAACAAATACCCAGCTATGTCAAATTCATGAAAGACATTTTTTCACCAAAAAGAAGATTGGGAGATTATGAGACAGTAGCATTATCAGAAGAATGCAACGTTATCATTTAGATGAAGCTTCCCCCAAAATTGAAAGATCCTAGCAGTTTTACCATTCCTTGCATCATATGAGAGCATAACTTCGGTAGGGCTTTGTGTGATCTAGGTGCAAGTGTTAACTTGATGTCTTTTTCTATTTTCAGGAAATTACAGATTGGATAAACAATGCCCACATCAGTCTCCTTGCAACTTGCTGATATAACGCTCGTATTTCCGAGAGGTGTAGTTGAGGATGTGCTGGTCAAAGTTGACAAATTCATTTTCCCAGCAGATTTTATTGTCCTTGATATGGAGGAAGATGAAGACATGCCAATAATCCTCGGGAGACCGTTCTTGGCTACAGGTCGAACCATTATTGATGTACAGAAAAAAGAGTTAACCATGAGGGTACAGGACCAAGAAGTAACATTCAATATTTTCAAGGCCATGAATTTCCCAAATGATGAAAAGAAAGAGGAATGTTTCAGACTTGATGTGATACATAGTACCATCCAGACTTGCGATGCAATAGAAAGTTCTACAGACAAACTAAAAGCATGTCAAGTGCCTATGGAGCCTGAAGATAAAACGTATTGCGCACTGAAGAAGCCAATTCATGCACTACAAGCAACTGAAGAGAAACAGTTCCACCAGCTCAACGAATTGGAGGAAATCACATACAGCCTTTTGAGAATGCCAAATTGTATAAAGAAAATGCCAAGAAGAGACATGATGAGAAGTTAGTGCGCATACAACTGAAACCATGGCAGAAGGTACTGTTAAAAAAATCAAGGGTGAAACTCTTCTCATGGAAGCCAAAATCACGGTGGTCAGGTCCATTCTTAATCACCAAGGTTTTACCAGATAGATCCGTTGAGTTACATGATCCTGATTCCAACAAAACATTCAAGGTTAAAAACAAGCGTGTCAAGCACTACTGAGGATAATCATTTGAGCGACAAAAAAAAAGTGTCACACTTTCAGATCCAGCCTAACATTCGAGAAGTCACGTCTAGCTGACGACGTTAAACTTAGTGCTAGCAGAGAGGCAACCCATGCGATTTGTGTATATATTGTGATTTTATGTTATTTATTTTTATGTGTTTAATTTTTGCAGGTAAAGTCATTTCACGATGGAAGAAGCTCTCGCAAATCTTCACAAGCAATTTCCTTCTCTCCCTCAAAAATCTTTGATGAAAGTCTACAAAGCTCGCTTGGAACGGATGAGACTACTGATGATCAAAGGTATTCCTACTGATATTCATTGGATTATTGAAGCACGGGTCCGATTGGCAGGTGAGTCCTCTGATCCTTTTATTTCACATCTCTCTGTTTTAGGAAGAAACACCTATGCTAAAAAGAGAAGAGCCAAAAGAATGGGTGTATGCTACAAATATGCTCGCATGTTTTGTAATACTCATTGTCGTTCTTTAGGAATTGTGTCTGATAACCGCGAAGATAAGATTAATTTCATTTGGGATGGCTTGAGTAAGGAGTCTTTGGATGACATATCTAAAACTCTTGAGACGCATCCCAGTGGATATGTGTATCACGAAATTCGTGTGTTATATGCACAATTCCAAAAGGAAAGACAACATTTAAGTCTCGGGAATCTGACTCAAAAAGACCATGTTTGCCAATTTATAAGAAAATTGGATGGGAAGCTTGTCCTTGACGCATAGACGTCAATCAAGCCGCTACTTTTCTTGTACATATTATTGTAAGGGTTTTTTAGGGGCTCTAAATCCGGTAACGCAGCGGAAGCGGTGGAAAATCAGATTTTTCGATTTCAAAACTTTTTCTCGGATTAATTAAATAACATATTTATTAATATTCCAATAATCAAATTATGAAATAAAATTCAATAAATCATATTTAGGTGAATTTACCAAATTACCCTTACTTGGTATTTTTTTGTCCATTTTAGTCCGAAATTGATCAACAATCATTTTGAAAGATTCTAAATAATTTCTAAGATGAACTTAGCATGTTCAAAACATCAAAACACCAAAGCAACCAAAATCCCCAAATTTACTTCATTTGCCCGAGAGCCTCACTAAGGTTCCAAGTTGTGCACTTTGTCATTTCATGCTTCAAAACACATCAAGATGTAATCCATCAACATGAAACTTTATATGCATCATATACACATCCAATACACAACATATATGAAAAGACCCAAATTTGGAATTGGTCTTAAACCCTATTTTTTCAAATTCTTCAAAATGAACAAATTAGACCAAATATTTTAAATCAATTACTTTAATCATCATTCTTCCATCCAATCCAAGTCTCAACACAATGAAACAACTCAAGATCAAATCTAGGTCATTTAAGAGTGGGTCAATAACTCTAGATTAGCAACATGGTTTCCAAAAAACCTTAAAAGAAAGCTTATTACTACAATAGTCATACACTTCCTTCATCACACATGCTTTACACCTCCATCAAAACTTCCATCAACAAAAACCACAAGGAACAAAGAAATAAATAACCTAAGAATATCATATATTAAAGCCTAGAACCTAAGGAACAATTTCCTTACTAATAGCAAGTTCAAGAAACTTACTAAAAATCCAAGCTTTCTTGATTTTTGTCTTTCTTTTCTCAAGTTTCCTTTGGCTTCTTCAATGGAGTTTCTTTTAGTAAAGTGTATTAGGTTATCCAAATGAAAATGAAATGAAAACAATATATACTTGTGCACAAAAAACCCTATGGCCGAATTTCACAAGCATATACAACAAAATTAATTTCAATTTCATTTAACATTTCATTTAGTCAACTTGGTTAAATATCTAAAAATAACTTTATTAGATATTTTAATTAAGTCAACAAAGGCAACTAATATCATTTACTTCAAATATCCTAATGTAAGATTTATATTTTAATTAATTTAATCATTTAACAATAAATAATCAATTAATTAATCAAATACAAATATATTAAATATATGTATAATATTTACATTAAATATTAAAACATATATTCATTTAGGATATAAGTCAAAAAACTCATTTTGACTATTAATTAATGTGTATTTAAATTAATCAAGTATTAAATGTAAATACACAATAATTAGGCAAATGACTATATAGTCCCTTTTTGCACGTATCTTGCGTTTAACCTTTAAACGACTTTATAAATAATCAATATTATTTATTAATGTTGCTCTAGTGCTCTACGAGTATGTTTCATTATTGAGACTCTCTAGATTCAGGTATATCCGTCACGAAATCAAATTTCGTGTCCATAATCTATCCACCCGTAGATTATGACGATCACGGATAATCTCGCTGAACCATGCAGGTCGAGGTCATGGCAAATGTATAATTCCTCCGTCACAGGTATGCGGATAAATCCCAGAGATACAGATGTAAACGTCAAATCTCTATGGGGATTATCCAGTCGACTATTCCATTAGCAATCTCTAAAAGAATGTTTAGAACTAGCTTCTAAACTTTACCACGGGCCCATGGTTTTATCTGATTGCTAATCATATGGACTACCTATGCTCTAATACACAGAACTGACGGATCCTATCTTGATACACATAGGACACCCTGAGGATCTGTCTACACCCAACGAACAGGCGGAGGTCTGATCTGAATAGATCGGTGACGCGACTGCCATCTAAGTGTAGAAGATGTCTCATGTGCCCACAATG